>JBBBDQ010002053.1:680000-917500 GCA_037127315.1 Ascarosepion bandense
CCCATCCATCAACTCCCAATCCTTCATACACCACAGTGTCACAAACTTACAAGGGGCACCTAAAACAGTGGGGAAAATAACCCATGACAATAAAAATGTATTTATATACAATATAAAATAAATGTACAATATAATAAGATATGTACAATAAAACATTTAATGAAAAATGAAATGATGGGAGGGGGGGAATGAACCCAAAAATAAACTGAAAATACAACAAATTTTTAACTAAAATAATAATCAATTTTAGTAAGAACCGCCCATCCCAGAAAAAAAAGAGTGGCCGCTGTATTCCGCCAAACGGCCAAATCAAGAAGCACACTCGCTAAAGGAGTGGGGAGGGGGTAAAAATTTAATGGAATAGGACAATAAAAGTCTGAACCAGCCGAGGCTAAAACAAACTGGCGGGGGGGGGGATCTCGACTTTGATCATAACAAAAGAGAAAGCCGGGTACAGGCTAGGAGCACATTCATTCACTTTAACTAGGTACACAAAATAGAGTTACCTTAACCAGGGGAGGGTTCCACAGGAATCCACCCCAATGTAACCAGCAGATCTAAAAGAGAAAATCAAGATTAGCCCCGTACACGCGAACCAGGCTCGCCACATTTACCCACCTTTTGCTGAAGTCTGTCGAAGTCAAACGTTTCCAATCAGTTCTAATCCTTATTTTGAGCAGATGCACAAAATATCGGATCAGATCCTGATGTGAAAGACGCTGACCTCGCAAGACTTCCTCCTTCCGCGTTGTCCAAATCACCATTCGAGCCGTGGCTAACAGCGACAGAAACACCATACGCTTCATCCCAGAAAACGGGGGCGACACATTGTCGCAGGCGAATGCACGATCAATGAGCACAAGTTCTCGCCCGCGCGATACGAGCAGTCAACTCGCCGACCCGGTCCCATAGAGGACGAACCCGTAAACAATGGTAGAAGGCGTGCGAAGCCGTTTCTTCCAAGCCATGGTCGCAGCGTTCACAATCTGGCAAATCCGCCAGGTCCCATATGAAGACCTTGTCATTGAGAGGCAACCGATTCCGAGCTAATCGCCAGGTAAGCGAAAACTCAGAGTTGTTGAGATAATCGCTACCTTGCGTCCAAGACCAGAACGAGTGAAACTCATTCCCCGACAAGCGGAGCACATCACGTAATGAATCCTTCGCGACGCCCTCCACTAACCCATGATAGAAGACTCTCCTAGGCCGTGAAAGGTCACTGGACCGAGGAATGGCCCCCAGGGACGCCAGACATTCGAGGAGAAAACTTGATCGCCCTCGAGGCTTACGGCACCGCCTCGAGATGGGGGGAGTGAAAGTAAGGCTAGGGAACATGTCCCTCACTATCCCTCTAAGCAATGAGTCTTCCAAAATCGCTCGCCTGAGAAAAACCAACCTTGACGCAACCTTATGGCCCATCAGGTATGGCATTCCCAGACCTCCATGACACGGACGTTGGTAACAGACACGTTTGTCGACGTAGTGTTTGCGTCCTCTCCACAGATGGGAGAAGAGCAAACGCTCAATCGCCTCCTTACGCCATTTACAAAGTGGAAGTACTGACAACCTGTAAAGGATAATGGGAAAGGTGTATGTAGCACACGCCTTAGCCAAACCCTTCAAGGACAAATTCCTTCGACGCCAAATCTTGGCCGACGCTCCTACCTTTGCCACTACTTCAGACCAATTTTTCTCCAACTGTAGGTCAGGCCCGAACCACACTCCAAGAATGCAGACCGTGCCGTCCGTCCAGTCGAAGGGCCCCGTGAGGGTAACACCCTTCCAGGCGCCTAACCGCAAGCCGGAAGACTTGTTGCGGTTAATCTTGGCCCCTGTCACCTGTTCATACCGTTCAATCGCCTTCTGTACCACTTCGATGTCACTCCGGGAGGACACGAGAGTAGTGACGTCATCAGCGTACGCGGAAACCTTGGCTCGAGCACCACCAGGGACAGCGATTCCACGTAGGGCCGGACTGCACGCCCTGTCCCTTAGCCAGCGGAGGAGAGGCTCCAACACCAAAGCATAAAGTAGGGGCGACAGTGGATAACCCTGTTGGACCGACCTAGACAGCGCCAGAACGCCCAACAACTTTCCGTTCACCTGTACCACAGCCGTCGGGGATTGATACAGGAGGTTAATCCAGCGGCGGAAGTTGGTTTCGAATCCAGCGGCCTGCAGGACAGCCGCCAGGTAACGATGGTCAACCCTATCAAATGCCTTGAACTGGTCTAAATCGATCAGCGCGGCTTCATCGTCGTCTTTTATCCCCTCTATGATCGTGCGTATCAGATGCAGGTTGCTCTGAATTGTTCAGCCCTTCACAGCACAAGTCTGCTCAGGTCCCAACAGAGACTCGGCAACTAATTGCAAACGATTTTGCAAGATCTTGGCCAAAATCTTTAACTCTGTGTTTAGCAGAGTTATGGGTCGGTAACGCTCTAACTCCTTCCCCACATCCTTGCCTTTTCTCAACAGCGTGATCACATCCCTGGTGAACCAGTTGGGGATGGACCCCTGCCGGAACCATTTGTTGAACACGACAGTCAAAATCGGGACAAGGATGTGCAACAGCCTCAAGTATAATTCATAGGGCAAACCATCGAGACTCGGCGATTTGCCACTGCCGACCTTCTTCAAAGCCGCGTAGACTTCGCCCTCCGTAATCTCTCCCTCGCAGCTAGCTGCATCAGCCGGCAAAAGCCGGGGCAAGTCAGCCAAATAGCTGCGAAACTCCTCATCACGGAGACCAGGCTCCTTGGTAAACAGGATCTCGAAATGCCGCCGAAACGCCTCGCACATGTCGTCAGTTGACCGAAGAGAATATCCCTCCGGGTTGCGAACCTCTCGAATGTACCGGTCGCCGCCTCGGCGAATCTCTTCCTTGCGCAGTTCTGCGCCCATGTTCACAGCTTCGGAAGACATCTTGCTTAACCTATGTCTAACTACCTGGCCCATGTAACGATCACTATTCGACCGCTCTACGGCCTCCTTAGCGATGGCTATCTCCAAGGGATCCCCACCAGCCACCGCCCGGGAGTAATTAGCTCTAAGTGTCTTCAACTTGTCAGTTTGAGCCGTTTGCTGAACTTGGTGGTGAAAGACCTAATACTATTCTTAAGGTTCTCCCATCACTTATTCCCGATGACTCCCCCAGTTAACGCCCGCTGCACTAAGTTAATTAGCTAGCACCAGAAGTCCCACCTGTCCAGTAAGGACACGTTGAACTTCCAGTAACCAGCCATTCTAACCCTATTTTCTAAATTTACCCGGTCACAAACAAGTTTGTGGTCCGAGTAACTTAACCAGTGGAACGTGGGACAATCTAAAATATCTATGTCCGCTTCTCGAACTAACATTCTATCAAGGTAGCTAGCTACCTTGGTAGAAGGCCAACTAATAGCCCACGTCCACATTCTCCCACCCTTGTGATCGACCCGGTATCTATCGACGAGACCGAAATATTCGATAAGATCAACCAAGCTACGATCACGTGCCTTCCCCCTAGCTCCCCGCCCTCTATCCAACTTTGGGTCCAGGATGGCATCCTAGTCCCCCACTAAGACGAGTCGCGTTGAATCCACCAGGAAGGGCTCCAACCGCTGAAAAAACGAGACGCGCTCCTCCCGGTTGTTGGGCGCATAAACCGCAAACAATCGAAAAGCATTGCTTTTCACTGCAACATCGGCCACGATCAGCCGGCCCACGGCACCGACATGGACAAGATCCACCCTCGCGACCAGGCTACGCTTAACTAGCAAAGAAACTTCTCTGGCCAGCCGGTTCCCATATGCTGAATAGACGACAAAGTCGTTAGACAGCACACAGGAATCGGCCTTGCAAACAAAGTGAGTCTCTTGGATCGCGGCGACATCCACACCGAAGGACAAGAGCTCCCGAAGCAGGCGGGCAGCCTTACTCCGATCCCTAAGGCCCTTCAAGTTCATACTGGCTAACTTAATTGACATCTATTTAGACCTGAAAAAGAAAGCAGAAAATTACTTCTGGTCACATACGCAGCGAAAATCTGTGGGAACAGGGCCCCCGACGGATTGTCGCAGAGACCCGGTGCCAATATCGGACGTAATTCGTCCGTCCAGGACAATTCCGCCGAGGTTCGTAGGGAACGTTAGTTTTATTGCCCTATATAAAGAAGGATGGAGGATAACAGGGACCCTCCCCGCACAAAAATTAGCAAGTTTTTGTAAGTATTTGGACCCTATATGGGCCATTTTTATATTTGGGAAGGCTTCTACAGCTCCCTGTAGGAAGTCCCACACTTTGTTTTCCCCGTTGTTACGAATCAGGGTCATTACCCCGGGAGCATTGGGGAAATTTTTGCGGTCCTCAATCGACTTTCCGTTGATTGACGATAATTTAAACAGTGGCCTTAGGAGGGTCTTCTTCTGGGTAGAAAGGTCCCTCTCTAAGGCCGACCTGTCAACCTGGCATATATTTTCTCTTGTAAAGGGATTAACCATTTTCTCATTCTTCTCTTTATGAGAAGGTTGGCTCTTGCTAGGGGAGGGTTGGCTATTGCTTGGGGAGGGTGTTTTCAATTGGGAGGAGGGGGATTCCGGTTGAGTAGGGGGATTTTCTGGGTGGGAAGTGTGTTGGAAGGAAGGAATTACAGTTTGCAAGGGGGTGTGGGTGAAGGGGATGATGTAGCTCTAACTGGGGATGCGGACTGACACCTCCCCTTTACAGTTACAGTTTTTACTGGGGATGGAGGGGCGGATTGGGCTCTTGCGGCAACCATGACCCGTTCCGCCCTGCCACGTTGAACTTCGTCCACTTTCCCTTTCTTTTGTACTCCTTCTTCCTCCTCCTCATCCCGCCCTCTCTTCAACGATGAGGAACGTGGAGGAGGCATCTATACCTCCATTTCTTGTTTTTGTTGTTGTTGTTGTTGTTGTCGTTTTTCTCCTTGTTGTTTTTGTTGTTGTCGTTTCTGTGGCTGGTCTTGTTGTTGCTGCTTTTGCTCTTGTTGTTGTTGTGCCTCTTTACGAGGCTTCTTTTTTCCTGGAGATGGTGGTTTCTCATGTTGAGGAGGAGGGGAAGCAACTTTCTTCCCTCTCCTAACCACCTCCGTCCACTCGTTCACACCGCTTTTCGGGTCGGACTTTTTTTTGCCTCCGCCACTGCATCTTTTGACACCGGCGTTGTTGCTGGTGGAACTTGTTCTTCACCTGGTTCTCTTCCGGGGCACGTTTTATACATGTGCCCCGTCGAACCACACGCCCAGCAGTGTGGTCTCCTCCCCTCTATTACAACGAACAACTTCCTGCCCCTGCAAAACATAATGTCTGGGACTTTCAGAAAGTTTTACCGGTCCACGATGACATTTACACACATGTTTTCCGTGGGTACACCAGCCTTGCTGGCCACTCGTCCCACCTCCTCCACGGATCCATACCTTGCAAAGAACGCCCCCACATGGTCACATGATATCTCTACTGGTACTCCGTGTATCAAAATTCTGGTCTTCCTCGTGCCCATATATTCGATCTGTAACCGTATATTCTTGGCCATTAATGTGCTACCTGCCAAGTTTTTGGCCTCTGTTTCTGAATTCAACAGAACATCCCACATAGCACGGGAACGTCTGGCCAACACGCAAGGGACAATTTTTAAACTTTTTAGGGCTTCTTCCATACTCTCCCTGCTAACACCAATAAACTTTCATGCTTTTGCATCGGATGTCAGCAGGGAGATTGTCTTCGCTGCAATTACGTTGACGACTTCTGGTATAACAACCAGCTCGTTTTCCGTCATGAAGTCCTTATATTTTTCCTGCATTTGCAGGTAGTAACCTGCGTCTTTCTTCACAGAGCTCTTTGCCCATACCAACGGTGAAGGAGTCACCGTTGGAACAGTATCTGAAGTTGAAGTCTGGAGAGACGAAGCCATCATATGACTTGCCCCCCCCCCCCCGCCCTCACAACACAAAATTTCCAAAAAAACGTTCAAAAATAACACAGACGGGCAACGAAGACAAAATAAAAACTGGTGACAAAAATATCGTACTCACAGTTGACAAACAATCAAAGTAACAAAATTCAACGTAACTTTTGTGCAATAAGTCAAAAAGCTGACGAACACTCTCCGCAGGAAAGTGAATATTGTAATTTACTAAGCGCAGCTTAGATGTGGCACAAGGCCGAAGGTATGGGGCACCCAGTGAGGATCGAACTCACTACTTAATTGCAATAGTTCTAGCGAGACAAGCTTGCTAACCATTACACCACCTCGAGGTGCCCTAGGAAAGTGAATATAGTAATTTACTAAGCGCAGCTTAGATATGGCACAAGGCCGAAAGTATGGAGCGCCCAGTGAGGATCGAACTCACTACTGAATTGCAATAGTTCTAGCGAGACAAGCTTGCTAACCATTACACCACCTCGAGGTGCCCTAGGAAAGTGAATATTGTAATTTACTAAGCGCAGCTTAGATGTGGCACAAGGCCGAAAGTATGGGGCACCCAGTGAGGATCGAACTCACTACTTAATTGCAATAGTTCTAGCGAGACAAGCTTGCTAACCATTACACCACCTCGAGGTGCCCTAGGAAAGTGAATATAGTAATTTACTAAGCGCAGCTTAGATATGGCACAAGGCCGAAAGTATGGAGCGCCCAGTGAGGATCGAACTCACTACTGAATTGCAATAGTTCTAGCGAGACAAGCTTGCTAACCATTACACCACCTCGAGGTGCCCTAGGAAAGTGAATATTGAAAAGTGTGGATATTGTGCTCAATCTTTATGGAGCTCAATATACACACTGAAATTATCAGCCAATCAATGCTTACAGAATTGACTTGCCTGTAACAGAATGGAATCTCCCAGGTTATTATTTAAACCACCTACCAATTTGCCCTGGTGGGTTTTTTGCCCAGTTAGAATCAACTTCTATTCTAGTTGATTACTGGCTGCTTGTTCCATAAGATCTTTACACTAATGCATATTAAATGTTTCCTTGGGAAGGGAATGGTTGTACTTAACATTACAATGCTAGGTTTCGATGATTGGACAGCAACTAAATTAACAATTGTATGTACATGTAGACAATAAAGTCGTTTCATACGCTCAGTTCAATTTGTCATAAGGGCATGTAATGGGCGTCAAGTGAGGATTGATCTCTCTACTCGGTAGCAGCCTTTGTGGTTGTTTTTATAGAAAATTGTTGAGAAAATCAGATTTGTTATTTTTATCATCTATGAGATGGAGGTTGTAGTCAAACAGAAGAAAGAATCTACGAATTTAGGTACCTCCACTCAATTTAAAAAAAAAAACAAAAAAAACAGCATAGCATAATGTTAAAAGGGCTCCAACTTAATAAAAACAAAGTTTTATCATCAAAATGTTTATGCTATTACTATTTAGAGGAAAAATCAAATTTTGTTGTTATTATTTTTTTTATTTTTTTAAATCCTTTTAAAAGACGTTCGAAATTTTAATTAAAATTTCATTTTTTTTTTTCGTCAGCGATTCACTCTATGTTTACGTAAAGCGACTATTAAGAAAATGGAGTCAGTCGAGTAAAATGATTTTGGGGCGAGTAAATTTTCCCTCGCTCTCGACCGCCGGTCAAGTGATTTCTGTTTCAAATCTGAAAGGCTGCTCAGTAGTGGTGGCCAAACAGACATGCTCAGTACCTAATACCGTATGTCGATGACACGGTGCAAAAATCGTAATTTGAGATTAATTTTTAAAAAAATCGATATTTATCTTCATTTGTGCACATGATGAAATATTGGGTTTTTTTTCAATGTTTTCTTGTAATGATTCGTTCCCGGTTAAAATTTAAAGATAATAAAAAAGATGGCTGCCTTCCGTTTTTCACGTGAGAATCTAAAAAAAAAAGAATCCAAAACGTCCACCATTAAAAAACGATGACTTAATTCCCACACTCTCGCACATATACACATACAAGCACACAAACACCTATACACACAGACACACGAACGCACAAGTCATTGTAGACCACATAATCTTTTCATTATCTACATAGTATGCGATTCCACACATCCAATATCAATACACGACATTTTAACAAAAATGTCAAACACTATTAAATATTTGATGAGAACACTGTAGAAAGTTAAGCCTTGTTTTCAGGAGAAAATGATTCTTGAAATGAAATATTTATGTTCTCAATATAGCGCATATTCGGAAATATCTACTATCACATTTCAAAATTATATGAAAAGTAAAGATATATATATGTCAAAGAATCGAACACACACCACTTACTTGCTACCAAGGTTTCAAACATACTGGTCTTTTCAGGCAAGAAGAGATCAGCGTGGTTAAAACCTAGGTAGCAAGGTGTCTGTTCGGTTCTTTGACATATTGTTAGCTCTGCATCTTCAATTCATTTGTTTTGATTGTGCATTGAGCACTTTATTTTGATCTGCCGTCTGCTGGTCCAACCAACCACTATTTTACTAGTATATATATAGTAATTTTTATAATACTACCTCCATCTGTTATTAGACAGTGGATATAAAAGCCCAAATATTAAGTATATAAAAGAGAAAATCAACCCCCGAAGAAATATTATTTGATATACACCCACTTTCAATCAAATTATTAGTAGTAAATTGGGAAAAAAATCCTCGCTTTGATTAAGAAGCACTTTCCAAATAATAATCCATTAAGTAAGATTTTCAATAAAAATGCTCTTACATTAAGCTATAGTTGTACGAATAAGCTGGAAAAAATATAAAAATTATAATAATAATATTTTAAATAAAAATTGTAACATAATTGAAAATAAAAACAATCTAATAACTGAAATTAGCAATCTGAACAATAATAAATGCAATTATAGAAACCCTAGAGTGTGTCGTTTGGAAAACAGGTGCCTTATAGAATCAATAGTTTATCAATGTAAAAAATTTTTCTGTGGAAAACCCTAGTAATGTAAAAATTTATGTGGATAGTACTAAGAACAATCTTAAAAATTATTACATCAATACACGTCTTCATTTAATAATAGTAAGTACAGAAATAGAACATCCCTATCAAAATATTATTAGTATCTAAAGGAAACAAATAAAACACCCATATTAAAATGGAAGATTTTAAAAGAAGCTAGAACATGTAAGCCTTTAAACGACCCATATCCTTTGTGTCTATACAAAAAACTATATATTATTGAATTTCTTAAGAATAAAAATCTAATAAATAAACGTAATGAAATAAATGTCATATGTAAACATTGCAAAATGCTCACCTTAGAATATGGATAAAAAACTTTGTTTATTAACTTGCATATATCCAATAATTTGTTTAAGAAAAAAAATAATTGAATAGATATTAAAATAATTAAAATGATATTTAAATTTTTTGTAATAATTAAATAGATATCTAAAAGATTGTATTGTGATATTAAGAATTGTATTAGAATATAATAATAATAAAATAGATTTTATATAAAAAGAATGAAATTTAAAGTGAATCTCTATTTTGATTCGTTAAATTGTACAAACACATAAATTTTCTATGTCTTCCCATATCTATAAACAACAAACGTATTGTTTCTTATATTTAAAATGAAAATCATTTTCACAACTCTGATCTAACATTGCCTGATGATGAAATAGAAATCTCGAAACATAGAAATTTCCGTGTCGCAATGTATTTTAAAGTATATTATATGGCCTACAATATTTATTAGACTGAGCACTTTTTGAAAAACGCAAGAGAACTCGGAATTGTAAAAGTGAAGGTTCTCTTTACCTGGATATATATATATATATATATATATATATATATATCGACATTGACGTCAGCACTCATCGGTGATGATAGACTCTTTCATGCTTAAGCACAATGTTTAGGACTGAAGATTATATATATATATATATATATATAGCCTTTCAGATTTTACTCGCTCGATCGACTCAGTCGATTAAAAACTTAATTGGGCGATTAAAGTTTATTGCTTTACTCGCCCGTGGTTGATTAAAAATCTCGCCATAAAATGTGTCCCTTCAAATATAGAAAAAGGAAATCTGATTCCTTTTACAACCCAAAAGTATGCCATTGAAGTTTCAGAAGTTACTTAGAATATCCTACAATGATATTATTGAACTCTGTCTCGCTTTTATCGTCCCTGTCAGTGTAAACATTCGTTTAATTAACACTTCGGGAGTGGAGCCAAAATGTTTTTGTCGCCCAGATTAAAGACGCTCACAGATTTTTAGAAACTCATTTGGAAAAATATTATCCTTGACAACACGTATATTTCCTCCCCGCTTACGAAAAGAAAAACATTTGAAAGGAAGAAAAAATATGCATACTTTCTTCAACCACGCACCGGCAAACAGATTATACATGTAATTTTACTATAGAAAATCGTTCAGAATATCGAATTTGTTATTTTTTATCATCTATGAGGTGGAGGTTGTTGTCAAACAGAAGAAAGAGACTACGAATTTAGGTACCTTCACGCAATTGCAAAAAACAAAACCCAAAAAACAGCATATCATGAGGTTAAAAGTGCTCAAACATAATAAAAACAAAGTTTCATCATCAAAGTTTATGCTATTATTAAGAGGAAAAATCAAATTTTGTTGTTATTATTTTTTTTTAATTTTTAAATCCTTTCTATCACGTTCGACATTTTTATTAAATTTTCATTTTTTATTTTCCGTCAACTATTCACGCTATGTTTACGTAAGGCGACTATTAAGAAAAGAGAGTCGGTCGAGTAAAATGATTTTGGGGCAAGTAAATTTTCCCTCGCTCTCGACCGCCGGTCGTGTGATTTCTTTTTCAAATCTCAAAAGCTATATATATATATATATATATAAACATATTTATAAATGGAACTTTGTCTCTGTGTGTGTGTGCATGTGTCTGTGTGTGTGTCCGTTGCCTATAGACTCCGAAACGGATGAACAGATTTTCTTGAAAATTTACACAGTTGTACTATAAGCGTCTGCGAGTGTTCTTAGCTAGGTTTTGTGTCGAGGTATCTCCGATAAATATCGAAAATCGATAATCTAAAAAATGGGGTTATAGAAGGAGTGGTTCGATTTTAATCAAATTTGATACACTCATACACAAAGACATAAGAAACGATATTCAGAAGTTTCAAGGTTGCAGTTCTTACAATAGTGCAGAAAATCGATTATATATATATATATATATAAGGCAAGATGTTTGTGTGTGTGTGTCTGTTTATCTGCTTGTATGTCTGTTTTTTTTTTCAGCCCTTTTATTTTACTTTTTGGTTCAGGTTTGGCTCTAAGTAGGTATAATTGTAGTTCTTAGTTACAGCCATGATACCATTTACTCAGAGGACTTATTTAGCCTTCAAATTCACTTTACGACGAAAAAACGTATTCGATATCGATACCAGGAAATCAAAATTTGACTTATATCCATTCATTTTTCTTTCAGTCTACGGCTTTTCTTTAACTGGAAACAACGATTAATTTTTTAGTCTTTCGTGCCAACGTCCAAAGAGTCTGAGCTCCAGGACCATGGATTAGTTTTAAAGCTTTCATTACACCAGAGCCACGCCGGGCTATACTGCTAGTATATATATATATATATATATATATATATATATATATATATATATATATATTTTAATTCAGATACTTCAATCCAAGGGAAAAAAGCAGGAAGGTAAATTCCAAAAGCCCGATCCTAATTAATATTAAAAATTTTATTTTAATATTAAAAAATGATACAGGAAGAGAGCTCCATGTAATAAAATATTACAGAGCATTGAATTTGTCCAGCGTCTGTAATATTTAAAAAAAAATTTTTCTTTCTTTTCTTTTCTTTTTCCCTCCCTTCCTTCTTTTATCTCTCTTACCACCTTTTTTCCGTGTTGTTTAAACTTACGTCGATTTAACACGGCTGTCTGTTCATTTTTAGTTACAATTCTCTTTCTTTTTTTTGCGAACCCAGACTATGTCAATTTTTTTCTTTTCTTTTCCTTTATTTTTCCTTTTTATTTTTATTTTTATTTTTATTTATTTTTTAATTTCTTTGTAATCTATTTAAAAAGGAAAAGTAGACTAATTTTTCTCCAGTTTCTGAAAGGATTTCTCTGTTGCTGAGGTGATGTGTTATCCCCCGTGGGGATCTTCATATCGAAATGGCCATTCAACATCTTTGAATTAATCTTTTTTTAATATATATATATATATATATATATATATTGGTACATATAGTATGGACATGCTGACTGTTAGTTTCACATATCAACAAAATATTCAAATAAATCATGAAACTTATTTTCAATGTTGATTCATATGTCCATACCTGTCATAACAATAAACTCTCCGTCTCAGATACTGAGGAGTCTATTGTCTTATAACTATGGCACATTGAAAAAAAGAATATATATATATATATATATATATATATATATATATAATAGACAACCAGTATGTCATTATTTGAAACACAATGAAATCATATATACCGCGAGTTTGACAGTACTAACATCTAAACTATCAATTGATAAGAAGCAGAAAATTCAAAGTTGATAAATATAAGTTTTATGTAAGCAAAAACAGAAAGTCAAAGCAAGATGAACGATCTTCAGGTTTGTGGAACATAAACAAATCAATACTAAAACAGAAAAACCCACTGACTATGGAAGAAGCTGAAAGAAATAAGAATGAATAATGCATTTAGAACTTCAAGCAGTCACATCAATCATAGAATACAGGATGCAAAAAGTAAATATTATCCTCATGTTATGTTTTTAATTTATAGAGGAACACAATAAATTAAATCATATTCCGTAGAGAAGCTCAGTGGAAATGTTATTGGCATGAGGAGCATTACGCATTCAACTTACTTCAGGTGATTTTCAATGACTTTTCAGTAATTTACTTCTTTTTAGTTGTTAACTTTTTGTCATATAGAAATGAAGTTTCACTGCCGACACTTAGTTTTGAACACAGATCACCAGAGATCAAACAGAGTCAACCTCGTCTAGAATTAGAGGTACCATGCTACTGAGATCACATGATGCATAAAAACAATATACATGTATATAATATCGTTATTTATTCATCACACCCAATGGTGCATAGAGCAGCAACTATTTGTTGCTGTATCTGTAATAAACTTTTTTTTTTTTTGAGAGGGTTGTTAGCCTTGCACCCAACCCCCAAACCTGGAGGACCGGTAGACCATTCTTGGTCCTTACGTTTACAGCACCTGGTATTCCCGGATGGTCAACCATTTAAGTACTGACCAGGCTCGATGTTGCTTAACTTCGGTGATCGGGAGGGGATCCGGTGCATTCAACATTATATAGCCGTAGAGGTGTATATAATAAGCATTTGGAAATTCGAATTAAGAAGAATAAGTGTCTGACAGTATTGTTCGAAGGCATCATTCTTGTATCTGTGACTTTACAAAACATTCCCAAAAAGATTGGGTAGATGGGAAAAGTGTTTGAGAGAATGGATGCGAGTTAGTGTGTTAGGAGGTGTCTATGCCGTAGAGAAGCTCGGTGGCAATGGTATTGGCATGTGATGCATTACACATTCAGCTCGCTTCAGGTGAGTTTCAATTACTTTCCATTAATTTACTTCTTCGTCATGTTATGCTTTCTTTAATTCCACGCCTGCGCGTTTTTTGTTTCTGATAGTCTCCACTGCAAAGTATAGTTGGGTCAGTTAGGCACCGTCTGTGAGAAAAAAGTGCACCATGACACATTTCACTCCGCCAGAAATTTAGAAACGGCAATCTAAACTACATGGAATTCACGCTGCAAGCCCGAATACGAACATTTTAGGGTGTCAATCTGAGGACCGCGCAGAAGATTCGGAAAGGGGTATATCAGTCTAACGGTGATTATGAAGCTAAGATAGCTCAGGAAACTCTTTGATTGTTTTGATAAGAAAGGAAGTCGCAAATTTGTGGGTGAGGGCCTCAGAATCAACACGGCGGCTTACATCAAGTGCGTTCAGGAAAAGGTTCAAGAGGGTGGCTATTGGATGACACTGTGTCTGGCGTATGTGCGTTGTGATGCAGTGGATCTTGGCTCGGAACGAGAAATCGGGGGACTGATTTCAAATTCCAGTTGAATTCTCTGCATACACTTACGCGCAAATATCCTTGGGAAAGGTATTAATCTAGGTACCTCCATTACATAACAAAAAATTCAGCATAGTATGATTTAAAAAGGTTCAAAACTTAATAACACGAACTTTTTCTATCAAAATGTTTATAATATTATGAAGAGGAAAGATCAAAGTAAATTTTATTTTATAACATTTTTAATCCCTTTTAACATGGCCGAAATTTTGGCAGAAAATTTTGTTTTGATTTGGCGTTAGCGTGGTCGAAAATGTTACGACTATTTTACAATTGATTACGTTTTTTTTTTACGTATGTCCCTTTTTTGGCGACAAACACATTTCAAATTCCAGTTGAATTAACTGCATTTACTTAGGCGCAAATATCCTTGGGAAAGGTATTAATCTTTCTCTTCCCTCCAGTTACGGGTTAAATAATAGGACAGATTGGATTCTATAGCCTTGGTTGGCAACTAGTCCACCGCAGAAAGTAATGGCTACCTACTGCAGTATAATCTTCTGCCCAGTCAGATATGTCTCGAGAGAGACATGATCACCCAAACGTGTATTACATATGATCGCCCAAGCGTGTATTAACTGACTATGTCTAGCAAAAGGACACTGCACCATGTCACACAAGTAAGATAACATTGCTGTCAGTCAATACCTGCGAATGCACCGTTCTTTACGGCTGGCCATATAACACTCCAGGCTTGGAAACCACTTGTGTGGAGCGAAGTTGAGTGAGAGACCAACAAAACTTCTCGTAACACAAAAGACGAACTAAAGGAAATGGTTATAACAGCCTTCACCAACATAAAAAAAAAAGCGCCCAGAAAAGTTGCAAGAGATTCCGAAGTCGTCAGGAGTTTGGGGTTGTAACCAATGGCGATTTTAATAAATAAATTTACACTTTAGTATTTCAAGATAAAAGTTAATTTTGGCAATTATATCTGTTAGAATGAGATGCTAGTATTATTTTCATTTTTTTGCGTACTTTAGATTACAGTTTATCCATCGTGACCTGTATCTAATAAATGGAATTTGTAACATACAACGTGTGTTAGCACTTGCGATATCCTGTCTTCATCAGCCGCTGACCAGGGATGATGTCACGGATTCGGTGGCTATGGCGGGACCGCCACTCCTGGCGCCACCAGCAGCGTTTGCCACCAGGCAGGGTATGAAGATAAACTTGTTGATTGTCCCTCTTGTATCTAAACTTATTTATAAATGGAACTCTGTGTGTGTGTGTGTGTGTGTGTGTGTGTGTGTGTGTGTGTGTGTGTGTGTGTGTGTGTTGTGTATCCGTTACCTATAGACTCCGAAACGGCTGAACCGATTTTCTTGAAAATGTACACAGTTGTACTATAAGCGTCTGCGAATGTTCTTAGCTAGGTTTTGTGTCGAGGTACCCCAGATAAATATCGAAAATCAATAATCGAAAAAATCGTGTTATAGCGGGAGTGGTCCGATTTTAATCAAATTTGATACACTCATAGACAAAGACATAAACGATATTCAGAAGTTTCAAGGTTGCAGTTCCTACAATAGTGCAGAAAATCGATGATATATCTATAAAAGCTTTCATTACACCCGAGCAACGCCGGGCTATCCTGCTAGTATTCTCATAAAGAAGTAAATAAAACGATCGTTCCTCTTTGCAGTTTGTATCGACAATGAAATTTCCTGAACGCGTTTGACGTTATTAACGCGCTCGTGAAGGAAGAAAAGAAAACGTTATAGATGACCACACAAATATCTCATTTGCGCATATTAGATCGTGATGTTGCGCAGATTTTGTTCGCTTGTTGTTTTGATCTCGACCAAATCCAACTTGACGCGTTCTATACCGTTGTTCGAATGCGGTGCAAAGCGCTTTTTAAACCACGGCCAGTGATGCCTATTTTAGAAAGGAAAGAAATAACTAAATGCCCCAGAAACACGCGACACCCAACCTCAATAGACATCACGTTACACCTCCAACCATTGGCCACACATATGTATATGGAAGGGAGTTCCACAATAAGAAGTGCAAGACACTAATAGATTAGAAGCTACAGATAAACTTGTTGATTGTCCCTCTTGTATATTCTCATAAAGAAGTAAACAAAACGATCGTTCCTCTTTGCAGTTTGTATCGGCAATGAAATTTCCTGAACGCGTTTGTCGTTAGTAACGCGCTCGTGAAGGGAAAAAATGTTATAGATGACCACACACATATCTCACGTGATGATGCGCGAATTTTGTTTGCTTGTTGTAAATAAATAGTCATTGCAAATTATATTAAATAAATTTTGTAAATAAATTATATATATATATATATATATATATTTCTTTAATCGTATCACCTCGAGCAAGACCGTAATGCCACTGACGTGCAGGGGGCTACATAAGAGTAAAAAGATTAAATAGAAGAGAGTGAAGAGAAAGACGAACCAGTTAGAAAGGAGCAAGAGAAGGATTGGAATACAGGTGTGATGACAGTTGCAAAGGTGGAGAGAAAGGAAAGATATACGGGGTGGTGAAAGAACTAGAGTTAAGTGGTTAATAGATGAGTATTGACATTGCATTTAAATTCCTGGAGGTTGTAGCCGTCAGGAAAGCAAGAATATGAAAGTGAGTTCCGGGAAGTGCGAGAGAAGAAGCTGAAGGAGTAGAATTGACGTCTGCATTTGATTGATCTAACTGTGAATTGGTGGGACCCAGTTGCCAATCTGGTTGCACGAGTAAACACCTGTTGCAGAGGCACCAGTGACTTAAGTTCGTTGGAGCAGAAGCCATGAAAGTATTTATAGAACAGACAAAGGGAGGCCATATCTCATCCATGGGGAAGTGGCTTTAGTGGTTATATAATTGTAAACAAATTATATTAAATGAATTTTGTAAATAAATAATCATTGCAAATTATATTAAATTATTATATTACTTTTCTCATATTTACATTTTTCCGTTAAAATCAAAATATATGAATCATTTGGAGTTTCGTCAAAACGCGTCATCTTTGAGTTCAAACGGAATATTAGTAGCGTCAAATGGTTTTCCTGGAAAAGACATCGATAAACGAATAAAGTCGGCCGCCCACTTCATACGGGAAACTATTCAAACTACCTAGCTGTTGTAAAATTGACTCTCGTGTGCGTCTGTGAGACATCCGAAAACTTGAATGATTCAATCAAATGAAACTTCGTCAGATTCTGCGGAACACGTGACAGGACCGGATTACTAAGAGCGAAGTTCTCCACCACGCAAATATGAAGAGCGTAGAAATACATCATGACTCGCCAACAACGTCGATGTATCGGACACCTTGTCCGAATGTCAGGTAACCGCCTACTCAAACAAATCATCTTATCGGAGCGCGCATAGAGCTATAATTCGACGATTGACAAAAATAACAGCTTAAAAACACCTTCCTGAGGACAGAAATCCATCCGGTCAATTGGGAGACCGAAGCGGCAGAAAGAGCCAATTGGTCAAGAGTAGTCTACGAAAAAAAGAAAAAAAAACTACTTTCGAAAACACAAGAAACAAAATAGAACAGTCAAAAATAGCTCCCCCCCCCCCACAATTTTTTTAAAGTATAAAATGTGTTCAAATATGCAAAAAATTATTTACCCGAAATGACAGAGCTCCATCAAATTTATACTACGATGTTTGATTAGTTTTTTTTGTTTTTTTTTTTAATCATATCACCCCAAGCAAGGCGAAAACGCCACTGATGCGCAGGGGGCTACGTAAGAGTGAAAAGATTGGAAAAGAGAAAAACCGGAAACCACAACCTAAACAGGAAACAAGGGATGAGCCTCTTCAACTAATCAACTAACGGAAAAGTTCAAGAAGCACAAAATCACCACATCCTAAACAGGAAACAAGGGAGGAGCCTCTTCACCTATTCAATAGACGAGGGTAGAGTGTGAACCGGGCGATAGTTTAGTCTATTTACTCCAATTGAAAAAAAAAGTAAAAATAAAAAAAAAAGTGAAAAGATTGGAAAAGAGAAAAACCGGAAACCACAACCTAAACAGGAAACAAGAGATGAGCCTCTTCAACTAACCAACTAACGGAAAAGTTCAAGAAGCACAAAATCACTATCATATTAAGCACGTTACAGTTTCATGCCTTCATACAGGCATTTCTTTCGGGCTCATTACCGTCTTTTTCATTACAAGACAAGCAAAGTTTTTACAATGACATAAATTTTTGCAGATTTTTTATATTTTTAAACCTAAAAAATTCTTTAAATTTAACTTGAGGAAGACAGACATTCTGCTGAATTATTGTTTAACATTGTTTTTTCTTTTCTTTATTTTTTCTTCAATCACGCTTTTATCTTAACTGTTGAAAAATAGAAGTTTTTTTTTAATCGTAACATCCCGAGCAAAGCGGTAACGCCACTGATGTGCAGGGGGCTACGTAAGAGTAAAAAGATTTGATAGAAGGAGAGTAAAGAGAAAGACGAACCAGTGAGAAAGGAGGAAGAGAAGGATGGGAATACAGGTGGGATAACAATTGCAAAGGTGGAGAGAAAGGAAAAGATATACAGGGGGATGTAGAAAGAACTAAAGTCAAGTGGTTAAGAGATGAGTATTGACATTGCATTTAAATTCCTGGGGGTTGTAGCCGTCAGGAAAGCAAGAATATGGAAGCGAGTTAAGGATGGGAATACAGGTGTGTTGACAGTTGCAAAGGTGGAGAGAAAGGAAAAGATATACAGGGAGATGTAGAAAGAACTAAAGTCAAGTGGTTAAGAGATGAGTATTGACATTGCATTTAAATTCGTGGAGGTTGTAGCCGTCAGGAAAGCAAGAATATGGAAGCAAGTTCCACAGGCGGGAAGTGCGAGAAAAGAAGCTGCAGGAGTAGAATTATCGTCTGCATTTGGTTGATCTAACTACGTCAATTATTCTATTTGTTAATCCGAAATAGATTGAGATCATGGCGGACATAATATTGCACCGAATAAGAATTGGAACATATATTTCTAGTGAAAAAAAAACAAACGAACCCATCGTATTTTGAAAAAAAGTACTAAGACAAATTTCGACTTTTGTGCCCTGTTCTTGTTTACAATTAGTTTGTCAGCCATTTTCATTTCTTTTGACGCTATCATTGAACAAAATATTGATTTTATTTTTTTTAAATCGCGTTCTTCTCTTAAATGTTGAAAAATACTGGAAGATTTGCGTCAAGCATTTTTGTTTATTATTATTATTATTATTATTACTATTATTTCCTGGGGTTTCTGTTATTATTATTATTGTTATATTATTATTTAGTCATTTTTCATTATAAATCTATCTCTACTATGGTCGCACTACCTACCAAGTCTGCAGGAAGACCTAAGGCTGATCGTAGTGTGTTGTTATGGCTCTATTTCATTTTTTTTTTTTTTCATATCTCCCTAACATCCCTAGCGTTACATAGACAAAGTTCCCCTTAGTGTGTGGGCTGTACTTAACAAGACAATTTTTTGTATATCTCTTAAGCTGAGGTTTCCAGGGATTCTTTTAATGTGTTGTTTCGTTCCATTTTTTATCATTCCAAGTGCGCCTATTATCACTGGCACGATTCTTGTTTTCAATTTCCACATTTTTTCTATTTCAATTTCCAGGTCTTTATATTTTGATATTTTTTTCGAATTCCTTGGTTGCTATATTACAATCCGCTGCACAAGCCATATCAATTAATAAACAATTTTTTCCTTTTTGCTTTTAACAATAATGTCCGGCCTATTTGCTTCAATTTTTCTGTCCGTATAGATGGTGTAATCCCATAGAATGGTGACATCTTCTATTTCTGTAACCGGTGCTGGGTGATGTTCATACCAGTGTTTGTTTACATATTTTCCATAGTGTTTGCACATTGTCCAGTGTAAATATGGCAATAAATATAAATATAAATATTACGAAAGAAAATAAATAAAATAATTAAATAAAATAAATAAATAAATAAATAAAAATAAATACATATGTATTCTTTCTAAGAAAGAATATCGTAGAAATTATATCGAAATGTTCTTTCCATCGTATTGTTTTCTTCCTGTTGTTCTTTTTTGTTTTTGTTGTTGTTGTTTTTAAAAAAAATAGTTTTAAAAAATTATTTCGAAATATCGACAACAAAAGGAAATATGAATAAGAAAACTAGTTGATGAATCTATTTGGATCATTTAAAAAATAAACAGATAAATTAAATAATATACGAAGAAAAATTCATGTTTACGTTAATATAGTAAAACAAAATTTCATATAGAAAAAAACAAAAAAAAACGTTACGTTTTCAAGAGCTTCAGAAAAACACGTCATTCTCGTTGTAATTCTCGTTGTAAGTCTCGTTGTAATTCCAACCGCATTCTTCTTTCTCTTATGATTATTATTTATATTTTTTTAATATTATTATGTCATTTTTCATCATATTTCGATTTCTACTATGGTCGCACTACCAACCAAGTCTGCGGAAAGACCTAAGGCAGGTCGTGGCGTGTTGTTATGGCTCCATTTCATGTTTTTTCTATCTCCCCTATCATCCCTAGTGTTACATAGACAAACTTCTCCTTAGTGTGTGGGCTGTACTTAACAAGACAATTTTTTATATATCTCTTAAGCTGGGGTTTCCAGGGATTCTTTCAATGTGTTGTTTTGTTCCATTTTTTATCATTCCACTATCACCGGCACGATTCCTGTCTTCAATTTCCACATTTTTCTATTTCAATTTTCAGGTCTTTATATTTTGACAGTTTTTCAAATTCCTTGGTTGCTATGTTACAATCCGCTGGACAAGTCATATCAATTAATTGGCAAGTTTTTTCTTTCTGGTTTTTAATAATAATGACCGGCCTATTTGCTTCAATTTTTCTGTCTGTGTAGATGGTGTAATCCCATAGAATGGTGACATCTTTTATTTCTGTAACCGGTGCTGGGTGATGTTCATACCAGTGTTTGTTTACAGATTTTCCATATTATTATTATGTCACTTTTCATCATATTTCGATTTCTGCTTTGGTCTCACTACCAACCAAGTCTGCGGGGAGACCTAAGGCAGGTAGTGGCGTGTTATGACTCCATTTCATGTTTTTCTATCTTCCCTATCATCCTCAGCATTACATAGATAACGTTTTCCTTAGTGTGTGGGCTGTACTTAATAAGACAATTTTTTGTATGTCTCTTAAGCTGGGGTTTCCAGGGATTCTTTCAATGTGTTGTTTTGTTCCATTTTTTATCATTCCAAGTGCACCTACTATCACTGGCACAACTCTTGTTTTCAATTTCCACATTTTTTCTATTTCAATTTCCAGGTCTTTATATTTTGACAGTTTTTCAAATTCCTTGATTGCTATGTTACAATCCGCTGGACAAGCCATATCAATTAATAGACAAGTTTTCTCCTTCTGGTTTTTAACAATAATGTCTGGCCTGTTTGCTTCAATTTTTCTGTCTGTGTAGATGGTGTAATCCCATAGAATGGTTACATCTTCTATTTCTGTAACCGGTGCTGGATGATGTTCATACCAGTGTTTGTTTACAGTTTTTCCATAATGTTTGCACATTGCCCAATGTAAATATTGCCCAACTCTATCGTGGCGATTTTTATATTCGTTTGGGGCAAGCACAGAACAGCCTGAGATTAGGTGGTCTATTGTTTCTTGGTGTTTATCACAAAACCTGCATTTTGGATCCATATTATTATGCATAATATTTGCCTGAAAGTTTCTCGTGAAAAGACTTTGGTCTTGTGCTGCAAGTATAAATCCTTCAGTTTCAGACTTTAATCCAGATGCACGTAACCATCGATGAGTATTAACTTTGTCAACATTGGATTTATTGGCACGTACTGGATATTGGCCATGCAGAGGTTTGTCCTGCCAGCGCTGTTTCATCTTTTCAAGAGCTTTATCTTTGGCTTTCATTTTCATATTTTTTGCCGCAGTAGTTGGTTCTTGGCTACTGTTTTGCTTTTCTACAGAATCTACTAACTGTAAATCTTGTTTGTATTTACTGCCTTCTTTTATTATTGAATATTTTTTCTTTCTTACTTCATGTTGCCTTACTAATTGTATCATCCAATCCTTTGTTGTTTCTATGTATGTTAGTAAGCCAATAGTTGTTGTCTTGTATGACAAGTCCAGCTGAATAAGACCCCTTCCACCTTCTTTACGGGGTATGTATAGACGGTCTACATCAGCCTTTGGATGATGCATCTTATGCTTAGAGAGAAGCTTTCTTGTTTTAGCATCCATTCGCCTGATGTCGTTTAGAGTCCAGTTTAAGATGTTGAAGCTATATTGGACAACTGGGATTGCAAGGCTATTAATGGCCATAACTCTGTTCTGTGAATTTAATTCAGTTATTATTATTATTATTATTATTATTATTATTATTATTAACGTGCTACAATCATCCATGTTTATTTCGTTTTCATTCTTCTTAAGAATCCGTAAAAATTTTAAATTACGATTTCTCTGAATGTTCTCTTTTGAGAACTTTTGGCCTCTTTTCCTTACCATTTGATTTCTTACGTTTAGCTCTTTCATGATGATATATCCTGAAAAGGAATACAGTATAAAAAGATCAGTTGAAGAAATGGCACTCCACACCAGGAATAAGAAATACAGATTTATTGTACTAAGGTACAATTAGCAATAATACACATAGAGGCAAGCCACGGATTGGAGAGGAATCGACTATCGAATAGTGAATGCCTTCGCTAATACTTTTTATGTATTTACTAGCCTTCCCACGCAAGGCCAGATGTGACACATGGTCATTTTATAGTGGATATTCCCGGCCATATAGCCAGGCCAAAAAATCTCTGTCTATTTTTCCCCAGTCGTGGTTCTACCCTTCGGCGGAACCACGACTGGGTTTGTGCTCTCTGCTCGGAAGCATAGAGCGCCCTCTACCCGAAGGCAGATATCCGACAGTGTCACAGAAAAGTCAGGCGAATGCCGAAGATTTTTTTGTATTTACTAGCCTTCCCACGCAAGGTCAGATGTGACACATGGTCATTTTATAGTGGGTATTCCCGGCCATATAGCCGGGCCAAAAGATGTCTGTCTATTTTTCCCCAGTCGTGGTTCTACCCTTCGGCGGAACCACGACTGGGTTTGTGCTCTCTGCTCGGAAGCAGAGAGCGCCCTCTACCCGAAGGCAGAGGGCTGACAGTGTCATAGCGTCGTCAGGCGAATGCCGAAGACCTTTTCCACCTTTGTATCGCTCGTTACCGTCTTTTATAAAGTAGAACATTCTATTCTCGGAGATGGCAGGATGTTCTACTATAACACATGATTATAAGAATTCACGAGTGTTAAGAAAATAAATATGACAATATTATTTTTTAAAACAGCAACAAATACTAGCAGTTGATACAATAAAAACAGTTTAAATTATTTACAATGGATTTTAAATATTCGAAACTGTGCTAGTTTTTAAGATATTATTTTGGAAAAGAGGGAAAATATTTGTTAAGATTCGCTTTTTAAACATCTCAGAAAAATGATAAATAAGGAAATATTTTAATCTTTACGGTGACGTCTTTTCAAAATGATATAAAATCCTAAATAATAGAGTAAAAGTCAATTTCGATTTTCTGAAATGCGTTTAGACTTTCTAAAAAGATTGAAAAAAGAAATAAGTGAAATAATTGGAAAGGATGAAAATAAAATTCCTAATTTAATATTCCCAAAGCAAGTTTATCCGACGCTGGTATATATATATATATATATATATATATATATATAGGTTGAATGCTTTTTAATTATTATTTGATCACCCTTTATTTATTTTTATATATTTGTTTGGCTGAACGTCTCAAAATAATCTAAAAATAACATTGACTTTTATCTTCTTCTTCTATGTGCCCTGTCCTTGTAGGCAGGCGATCATGGTTCTCCACGTCTCCCTATCCCTGGTGGCTCTTAATATGCTTTCTCCTGTTTCTTCACGCAAACCCCGTTCCGTCATCCACCTGATCAGGCCCTTCAAATATGTTATCCGCTGCCTTCCTCTGTCTTTTTTTCCCTTCTGTCAGTATCAGGTTCTCCAAACCCTCCTTCCTCATTGCATGCCCCAGGAACTTCAGTTGTCTCTTCCTGATGCTCACTATTAATTTTCTTTTCGTTGCCATTCTTTCCAACACCTCATTATTGCTTACATGCTCAGTCCACGATATCCGCAGCTGTAGAACCACATTTCCGCTGCTTCCAGTTTTGTCTTCATTTTCGATTATATTGTCCAGCATTCACTGCCGTATTGAAGAACTGATATCACATAGCAATCTATCACTCTACTATTTGTTTCTAGTGAAATTATCCTGTGTCTTAGTACTTTGCTCAGGTTCTGAAACGCGTCCTTCCCCATGCCAGTTCGCCTTCGGATCTCTGTGTCGCACTTTTCATCTCCTGTTAGATCACTTCCTAGGTATTTAAATGTTTGTACTTGCTTGATTCTGGTATTCTGTATTTGGCATTTTGGGTTGCTCTTTTTGCTGATGACCATGCATTCAGTTTTCTTATTGTAGCCAAAATACAACCGTCAAGAACTGCTAATAAAATTCAACGAAACAGCCGATAGACAAATACGGCGGCAGAGAAAGTTGTCCTCTTTTGTTCTCTGTTAGAAATTTATTTCACCAAAAGTGCAAAATGTTGAGATAGGGCTTAAAATGAGAAATCAGAGACCAGAGTTCGAATTCACGTCAGCTTCATTACTTTTGTAGCGGATAATAAATTAATTAAAATCAACCTTCTTCTTCACTTTTACAAAAATTCACAATGACGTGGTTTTCCCAAATAGAAAAAGGATTGACCATCTGCTTAACGAAAAAGTCGAAACCAGATTTCGCAAGTAGGTGTTAAAATGGTTTTTGACCAATAGGACCGACTTGCACGACTTGAGGACTTAGCGATCCAGTGCTAAATTCAAAAAGACTCTCAAGAGAGAGAGAGCGAGAGAGAGAGAGAGAGAGAGAGAGAGAGAGCAGAAAAAGAGAGACACACATCTAAGATGTAACTTCAAACTTCAAGAGACTCGGACATTGTCCTCTTTCTCTTTCTCCTTATCTCTTTCAACAATTACGACTCCGAACATTTTGTACGAACTTTTGATACCTTAACTTTCTCAGTGCACATTAACTTCTACAACTTGCTATTCATTCCATTTTAATGAATTACTTATTTTAACCTAAAAAAATGTATATTTTATTTTTCCACTTTTTTTTTTTACTAATCCACGCATTCCAAATGGCAACCAACTATCTGATGAGGAAGACCTTCTGATAAATCTTATGATGATCGTTCCTTTTTAATAAATTACTAATTTTAATATACAAAATGTATATTTTATTATTCCACTCTTCTACACTAATCCACACATTCAAAATGATAATCAACCTTCTGATGATGAACATCTTCTGATAAATTTTATGATGATAATTCTGCATAAAACTTGTAAGCTGTAGGGAGTTCGGTTAAGTCTGACACAAGGCTGAATCAAAGAAACATTTACCAGCTCCCTACGCTAGACTTTCACTTACCCGAAAATAGATTTATAATAGGTATGAATCCATCTCTTCCCCAGCTATGGGTTAAGCAGCAAGACTTGTAACTGGAAAAAATATCATTGTTGTATTCAAAAATTTTTAATACAAAAATAATCTTTCTTACAATCAAAAATAGGCTTGGGCTTTAAATAGCGTACAAACGATGTGTTGTAACCCTATTTAAGGGGTCACAAATAAAAACAGGAACACGGGATTAGTGTAAACAATTGTATTAACAAAATTACGGGTAAAGGTACAATATGCTAGCTTGTTCGTCTAGTTGACGAGCAAGCGGTGTTGGATATCAAAGTCTCTGTTCGGTAAGTCACTCTACGGGTGTCTGACTCATACCAGACTGGTGCTCCGGTGACTACTAGTCACATGGTATCTATTCAGGTTGAGTTTGTCCATTGCTATGTTAATGAGTATGTCCGACACAACACGATGGTAAGTCATATAAAATGCAGTCACAGAAACAAAGTACTATTTTCCTCCTGTATTTTTTTAATCGTATCACCCCGAGCAAGGCGGTAATGCCACTGATGTGCAGGGGGTTACGTAATAGTGAAAAGATTGGAAAAGAGAAAGCCGGAAACCACATCTTAAACAGAGAACAAGGGATGAGCCTCTTCACCTGTTCAATAGACATGGGTGGAGTGTGAACCGGGCGATAGATAGATCTATCTACTCCAATTGAAAAAAAAAAGAAAAAGTGAAAAGATTGGAAAAGAGAAAGCCGGAAACCACATCCTAAACAGGGAACAAGGGATGAGCCTCTTAACCTGTTCAATAGACGTGGGTGGAGTGTGAACCGGGCGATATATAGATCTATTTACTCCAATTAATTTTTGCCTTTTATCAGTAAGCAAATGTATTTCAGCAATAAATTTGTCATAAAACTTTAATTGACCTTTATGTAAAAAATTTAAAATTGAAATTTATTTTTTAAAAATTAATGTTATTTCTTTTCGATTTTTCTAACTTCAATTTCTTTTTATATATATTAATTTTTTTATATATTTTTATATATTAATCATAATAATATATTAATCATCATTTTTTTATATATTAATCCAGTTGACACAGTTAAAGCGTAACAAGTAATGTTGTGATATACGAGCTGGTACATTATAAAAAGACAGTTTCGTTAGTCAACTGACTTTTCATTAAATGTTTCATCAATTTTTAAAATAGTAATTGATGAAAAGTCTTTAATATATGTTTTTTAATGATTTCACCCAAAGCATGGCAATAAAGCCACTAAGACGTTTTTATTCCACCCCAACCGAGACAATACTCTACACAGATAATATGAGGAAAACAAAATCTTATTTAAAAAATGAGAACAATAAAAGAAGAGGAATTAAGAAGACAGAAGGTAACGATTATCATTGGATTTATATGTTTGAAGACCAAAAGTTAATAAGGAAGGCAGAAGAAAGTTCGACAAGGAAGAAGTGGAATAGAAGAAACTTTTAACATAGAACCTACGGTTAAAGCGAGCCATTTCAACTGTCAAATGACAAGACTTTGTCGCCACTCCAATCAGTCAGTCAGTTAAGTGCCAGACGTAATATACGCAAGGTATCTCTTGAAAGAGACATGACTGACTGGGTAGTAGATTTTCCCGCAGTAGGTGGCCATTACATTCAGTCAACCAAGGCTACAGAACTGTCCTGCTATTTAACCTATAGCTGGAGGGAGAACAGACAGATTAATACCTTTTTCAAAGATATTTACGCGTAAATGAATGCAACGAATTCAATCGAAATTCGAACTCGAGTCTCTAATTTCTCGTTCCGAGCCGATAACCACTGCACCACAATTCACAAGCAATTCTAGTACTGCGCTTAAATTCATAAGGCCTAGGCCCCATAGTGGAAATTTTATCAGAGCAATGTATTTATTTATTATAGAATTTTTTATGAGAGTATGTATTTATTTATTATCAGAATATGTATTTATTTATTATAGAAATATGAACGTATGTATGTATGTATGTATGTATGTATGTATATTATAAAACTATGTATGTATGTATTCTTTTTCAGAGTATGTATTTATTTATTATAGAAACTAGCAGTATATCCCGTCGTTGCTCGGGCGTAATGAAAGCTTTAAAACTAATCCATGGTCCTGAAGCTCAGACTCTTTGAACGCTGGCACGAAAGACTAAAAAGCAAAAGTAGTTTCCAGTTAAAGCGAAACCGTAGACTGAAAGAAAAATGAATGGATGTAAGTCAAATATTGATTTCCCGGTATCGATATCAAATGAGTTTTTTTCGTCGTAAACTGAAATTTGAAGGCTAAATAAGTCCTCTGAGTAAATGGTATCATGGTTGAGACTAAGAACTACAATTATACCTACTTAGAGCCACACCCGAAGCAAAAACTAAAACAAAAGGGCTGAAAAAAATACAGACATACAGGCAGATAAACAGACACACACACAAACATCTTGCCTTTTATATATATATATATATATATATATATATTATCGATTTTCTATTGTAAGAACGGCAACCTTAAAACTTCTGAATATCGTTTCTTATGTCTTTGTCTATGAGTGTATCAAATTTGATTAAAATCGGACCACTCCTTCTATAACCCGATTTTTCCGATTATCGATTTTCAATATTTATCGATGGTACCTCGACACAAAACCTAGCTAAGAACACTCGCAGACGCTTATAGTACAACATTGTAAATTTTCAAGAAAATCAGTTTAGCCGTTTCGGAGTCTATAGGTAACGGACACACACAGACACACAGACACACACACACACACACACACAAAGTTCCATTTATAAGTAAGTTTAGATTTTTTCAGAGTAATGTATTTATAGATTATAGAAAAGTCAGAGAAAAGCTACTATGCGGTAATACAAAATGACTGAAGCCGAGATGACAGGTCAAGACCAATAATATTGCAAATTCTTTTGATTTTATAATCAGATGCTGGTTATTTCGGACACAAGCGAAGAAATATGATTTCAAAATAAAACTAAACATTGTGTCGATATATGTCTTCTTCTTCTTGCCATGTCCACATCCGGAATTGGGCGATCCTGGCTTCTTTTGAACGTTCTACATTTTTAATTTTTTAATTCTTCCTCTCCGCCATGTTCTTAAAAATGTGTCGCCTTCATTTTGGCTGACCATCACGAATATTTAATCATCTCCATCTTGGACTCTTTTTTTTTATTTCTTTCCTACACCGATTTTTTCTTTCGACACTCGGAGTTCGGCATTCATTGTTTTTAGCATCTCATTTTTTTTTTCATCACCAGCAAAACTAAATCGTATCGATCATTTTTTCCTTTTTTTTTTTTTTTTACCTTGTTTTCTAATCCTTTTAGTTTCATTCCTCCCACAGAAAATCTTTTATTTTTGCTCATTTTTTTTTCTTGGCGCCATTAATCTGTCCACCATCTTGTCTCTGACCGTACTCTTCTGCGTTTGGGAAAATAAAAAGAAAATAGCACACTATAAAAATGAGGATAGCGATATTCCGGTCTCTTCTTGTTCCCGTTAATCCGAAGCAGTGAACTACTGCAGACACGGATTAAATTTATCAGGATTTTAATTTTAAAACAAAACTGACAATCAGTTAATTTTAAGATTTGTAATCTTCAATTTAAATATATTTCTTAACTCCACCAAACATGCTGTCATAAAACCTTTATGCTTACATTTCCAAGACATTGTCGTCTGTTTTCAATGGAATCAAGATTAAGAAAACATGGAAAAACATTTTAAAAAATACCTAAAATTTGTAGTGTGAGCTCGGAGCAAAAAAAAATTTGTTGCGTGGGTTTGGAGCAAACAATAAATAAACTAGAATATTAAAGAAGCAAAAATAAAAGCGAAAGTAGAGAGATATGAGGTTATAAATACTTATATGCCCAATAATGTATCAGAGAATTTCAAGAAGGTGAACAATCGACTTCTTCTTCTTCTTCTTCTTCTATGTGCCCTTCAGGACGTAGGCGATCATGGTTCTCCACGTCCCCCTATCCCTTGTGGCTCTTAGTATGTTTGCTCCTGTTACACCTCGCAACCCCGTTCCGTCATCCACCTGATCAGGCCCTGCAAATATGTTATCCGCTGCCTTCCTCTGTCTCTCTTTCATTCTATCTGGCCAGTCAGTATCAGGTTCTCCAAGCTCTCTTTCCTCATTGCGTGTCCCAGGAACTTCAGTTGTCTCTTCCTGATGCTCAGTATTAATTTCCTTTTTGTTGCCATTCTTTCCAACATCTTATCGTTGCTTGCATGCTCAGTCCACGATATCCGTAGCATCCTTCTGTAGAACCACAGTTATGCGACTACAAATCTTTAAACAGGGTTCCAGGCTCATGGCTATGTACAGATACACATAGAAGAATATATATGCCAACTGTTGATAAGAAATTATAATGTGGTTATAAAGTGGGTGACCAAATCTATATTATAATCAGTATATAAATTGATCTCGCATTTTGTGGCCATGCTAGTTTCTATACATTTATAGTTTAGATTTATGGGCTTGAGCAGGTGGATGACTGAACGAAGATTGCATTGTGTAACAGGAGAAAGCGTGCTAACAGCCACCAGGAATAGGGAAACGAGGAAAGCCATGATTGCCTACGTCCTGAAGGGACAAGGCACATAAAAGAAGAATATATATGCCAACTGTTTATAATAAATTATAATGTGGATATAAAGTGGGGGATCCAATCTATATTATAATGAATATATATACCGATCCCTCATTTTGTGGCCATGCTAGTTTCTATACATTTATATTCTAGATTTATGGTCTTCAGTTAGTGCATGGTAGAGCCGGGTTTGGGTGGTATAACAGGAGAAGGCGTGCTAAGAGCCACCAGGGATAGGGAGACGTGGAAAGCCATGATCGCCTAAGTCCTGAAGGGACAAAACACATAGAAGAAGAAAAAGAAGAATATTAAAATAAAGAAATACAAAAGAAATTGTGAAAATAATAATGAAAGTATTGAAAAACAGGACAATTTCGCTAGAAATAAAAAAGAGAGTACTGGATTGCAATGTGTTCTCTGTTCTTCAATATGGCAGTGAATGCTAAACAATATCATCAAAGATGGAGCAAATACTTAAAACAACTGAAATGTGGTTCTATAGAAGGATGCTGCGGATATCCTGGACCGAGCATGTGAGCAATGACAAGGTGTTGGAAAAAATGGTAACGAAAAGGAAATTAATACTGAGCATCAGGAAGAGACAGCTGAAGTTCCTGGGACATGCAATGAGGAAAGAGGGCTTGGAAAACCTGATACTAACAGGCCAGATAGAGGGAAAAAGAGACAGAGGAAAGCAGCGGATAACATATTTAAACACTGAGCAGGTGGATAACTGGGGCTGAGAGACGTTATAGGAGAAAGCGTGCTAAGAGCCACCAGGGATAGGGAGACGCGGAAAGCCATGATCGCCTACATCCTGAAAGGACAGGGCACATAAAAAAGATATGTACCTACTGATTATAAGAAATTATAATGTGGATATAAAATGGGGGATCAAATCTATATTATAATCAATATATACATTGATCCCTCATTTTGTGGCCATGCTAGTTTCTATACATTTATATTCTAGATTTATGGGCTTGAGTTAGTGGATAGCAGAGCCGAGTTTGGGTGGTGTAACAGGAGAAAGCGTCCTAAGAGCCTCCAGGGATATGGAGACATGGAGGGCCATGATCGCTTACGTCCTGATAGGGCACAATAAAGAAGAAACTCTGTCAAATTTCATCCGAATGCACAGCATTGCATGCAATGTGTATTCCTGTGTTCGCACTCTGCACTCTCTTTTCCGCTCTCTCCCACTACTCTTTTCCCCCTCTTTCTCTTTCTTTCTCTCTCCCTCTCCTCTCTCTCTCTCTATATATATATATATATAAATAAAACACAGAAATAACGATACACTCAAAACCTGAAGATATTGTTTGCAGATTTCTAGACCAATTTGAAAAAACATTAAACTGTCAATTTTGCATGCAATGTTTATTCTTACGTTCACACTCTCTTTCTATCTCTCTTTCCCACTACTCCGTTCCCCCTCCCTCTCTCTCTCTCTCTCTCTCTCTCTATATATATATATATATATATATATATATATATAATCATATCGCCCCAAGCAAGGCATTTTACCGCCACTGTTTTGCAGGGGGCTACATAGGAGGAAAGTTATGAGAAAGAGTGATAGTTTATAGAGGTGTCAGGAAGTGGGTAGGAGAAGGGTGAGAATACTGATGAGAGTGGAGTGGACGGAGAAAGGAGCATGAGAGAAAGTTATGAGAAAGAGTGATAGGTTATAGGGGGTGTCAGGAAGTGGGTAAGAGAAGGGTGAGAATACTGATGGGAGTGGAGTGGACGGAGAAAGGAGCAGAGAGAGAGAGGATGCAGGTTAGTGAGATAGGAGATGACTATTGACTTTACATTTAAATTCTTGAAGATTGTAGCTGTCGGAGAAGCAGGTAAACGGAAGGGAATTCCACAGGCGGCAAGTGTGAGAAAGGAATCTACTGGAGTAGAATTTGTGTTTACAACTTATTGGTTTCACAGTAAAAGCTGCTAATCTTGTGCTCGAGTAAATTTATATATAGGGGGCACCAGTGAGCTAAGTTCATCAGAGCAGAAATTACGATGCAATCAAAACCTGAGAACTAAAAAGACAAAATAACAACGTCGAACAAAAATCTTTGAAAATGGCCTGTGAAATGGCTGAAAGCGCACGGAAAATCGGAAATTATGGAGCATTTCTACATTCATTATCTCCAGCAAAATGAAACATGTAAAATGGGAAAATGAAATCAAAAATTAATAAAATCTTCCTTATCGGTCGTTTTCAACGAAACGTCTTTATATATATATATATATAGAGAGAGAGAGAGAGAGAGAGAGAGAGAGAGAGAGAGAGAGAGAGAGTGTGTGTGTGTGTGTGTGTGTGTGTGTGTGTGTGTGTGTATGTGTATATATCAGTGTTCGTCTGCGTGCGTAACGGTGTGTAGTTATATTTTTCTTTCATAGATTCCTCATCGGAAAACCTTTCAGTTTATCTCAAAATCACAGCTTTTCTTTTCTTTTCATTCATATTCATCGGCTTTGCGAGATTTAAAAAAAAACATGTCTCCAGACACCCGGATTTACATTTGTAATCAATTTTCACGTAAGAATCTCATGTTTAAATTTTATTGGCGAAAGAAGTGGCCGGTATATTTCTGAACAGGAATCTTTTAATACATATCTATATAATAATAGTTATCAGCATTTACTAAGGCAGGCTCTATGGCAACTGGAATTGATTTTACAAACATTGTGATACAATAACCTTTCAGGTCAATAAGATTTGCTTATGTTTATAATCACCATTGCTAATTCAGTTTCGTTTTTGTTTTTTGTTGTTTTTTTTTTGTTGCTTTTTTTCTTAGATAGATTATATAGCGTTGTTGGATAATGAACGAAAAGTCAAAGTAATTTATTAAAAATAATTAAAAACAAAAAAATGTGGTTCATATTTTACATAACGCTTTTTAAATACCTTATTTGAAGAAAAATATTCACTAATGTATGTTTTAATTCTTAATACATTACTTTTATTAACAGTATTTATATTATTTGGACTATTGTGCTCATCTTTGTTGCCATTTGTTCGACGTTTCGGCTGTTGTATGCTCCGGCCTTCTTCAGGTGCTAGGAATTTCGAAACGAACCCTTTATTACAACCACTGGGGTATATGAAGTCCATTTCTTGCGGGAAGCCTCAATTGGAAGTCATAAAAAATACTAGAGAAAAATATTGGCATCAAAAATACTAAAGAAAATCATTAACATCAAAAATACTAGAGAAAACCATTAACATCAAAAACTGCAATATGAACTTTGGTAAAAAGGGTTATTGGACATTAGGTTTATAAGTCCCCAAAATTCAGTTGTTCTCGTCCTTAAGGACACATGGCCCAGTGGATATAGACGTTGGTTAGTTCATGACTTGACTCTAAGGCTAAAGCAATGGTGAACAAGTAACTTGCAGGGTTAGGGGGAGATAACTCATGACTTCTAATCGAGGCTTTATATACCCCAGTGATTGTAATAAAGGTTTCGCTTCGAAGAAGGCCGGAGTCGTACAAATGTCAACATAGATGAGGACAATAGTCCGAATAATGTAAATATTGTAAATACTACCTAATCTCAGAAATATACACAAATACTTTTATTAAGTAATAAAAAAAATAGGTTTTTTTGATGCTGAGTTTTGCCGGTGTTGAGTCGGTGGTGTTGAGTTGTCCCTTCTCTGAGCTGTCTGGGGTCACTTTGGAAATGCGGAATTAATTTATTCACTAACTAATCTTGGCTGATATGATACTTGTTCAAATCATACTATAATTACACGTTTTTTTCCTTCCTTCGTCAGCAGTCATGTCACGTCCTGGCAATGGCTTCTAAAAATGGACTATTCCATTTTGGTCGCAAAGAAAGAAAGAAGACATACCAGAAACGCTGTTTGGTTTCAGTAAGAAAAAGAAAAAAAAGAGGCTCTCATGTGTTTAATATCTGCGTCAACAAAATAAATAATTTCAAATCTGTTCATTTGTATCTCCTTACTTCTTTAAAAATAATTTGCATCAATATTTAGGATTGTTATCACAGTATTTTTGTTAAAATTGTTTAGCTTCAATCTTTAACGACGCAATAGAGGAATCTCCATAAGTGTACAACGTTTCGGCCGTTGTACGCTCCGGCCTTCTTCTGGTACTAGGAATTTCGGACCGAACCCTTTATTACGACCACTGGGATATATAATTCTCATTCTTTGTGCTAAGCCTCTTTTGGTAATCTGATTTATCTGCCTCTAACCCGATTCTCTAAGTTACTTTTTACCACTGTTGTAGCCTGGTATTGAACTCACAACTCTTTGGGTCAACTTACTGGAACTAACCAGCATCTATATCCACTAGGCCATGTATCCTTAAGTGATCAGAATAAAGGGTTTGGTTCGAAATTCCTAGCACCTGTACAACAGCCGAAACGTCGTACAAATGGCAAGAAAGATGAGGACAATAGTCCAAATAATGTAAATAGTGAAAATACTACCTCATCTCAAAAATATAGACAACTACTGAATCTCCGTGGGTATTTTGAAGTTGTAGAACGAGCTTATACAATTATTAGCTATGAGTTAGCTATGAGTTAAATCGAAAAGTAGCCTTGTGTGGGAGCCAGTCTAAGAGCAAAACAACTCCGAATTCCAAACTGTACAGAAAGCAACGAGGAACCACCCGACTATCTTTCTGAAGAACAATCATTTAATTCACAGATATTAAAGAAAAGGCAGTTATTAAGCAGTTGTAGATAGCCATTAAAAAGAAATATGGGTGTCTCTCTCTGCCTTGCCAATCAATCTTATTGCTAGGCAATGATGATAGTAGTAAAACCTTTTTGGAAATACTAATTTCCTTTGGGGTTTGCAAGTTTATATTTGTTTGTTGTAGTGCGTCTCTTAATATGAAGTCGATCCTCTCAGGGGATGAATATTTTGTTATAACATCGTCGCGCATGCAAAAAGTTTTTATGCAGCCGAGATGCGTTTCTCCTGATGAATGTGGAGAATATCATAGGCGATATGAGAAACAAGGAAGTTCTAAGAATATGCTTTCCAATGAAAGCGTTGATAATTGTCTGTTGTTTGGTTTTACTAAATTCGTTTAGCGGCGTATCAAACTTAATTGGTTATTTAATAACGATATCTGAATTTTTTTGTAAAAATGCATTGTTTCGTTTTTGTTATGGGGATTCACTATTTGCCCATAGATGGGACACTAACAGGTGTTACCACCCCAGGCCTAATTAGACCAAGAAACAGCAATAATTATAAGTGATACCACACCCTTCAAAAGTTCCAGTCTCTTTACGGCTGAGTATAGTTGATAAGTCAGAAAAGATAAAAGTAATATTTATGGAATAAATAACGAGGAAAGAAGGGTTAGAGAATTTAACAATGTCAGGGCTCAGCTACGAGTCATCCGTCTTTATTTTCCTTCCTCGGTTGTGGCCGGTGTATCGCTTCAATAGGATTGATTCGAGTTTCTCAAAAGCTTAAGATATTGGGTTTGATGGCAAAGTTTTTTATGGACGAAACCCACTGTCTATGTTGTATTTTATGTCTATTTTAAAATATATTTTCATTTTTTTTTCTTAATATTGTGGATTCCGGTTGAGGAACCGCACAAAATAATGAACAACAAAACAGATATGGAGATAGAAAACTAGGTTATATTGAACGTAATATACAAACTTGAACGCAGGTTAGTAAATCCTGGAATACTATTAGTAAGAAATAAATATATACAAGTCATGAAGTGAAGTCGTTGGAAATAGTATATCCGTGTATATTATTTTAGCTGAGTGGACCTCAGAGCTAGTCTAGTCTCTGGTAACTTCGATATCTCTCGGAACTCTCCGATAACTAACGGATCTCTACGATTACTCTCCACTGCCAAATGCAACGGTATTTACCCACCTTCCCACTTAAGGCGAGATGTGACACAAGGTCTTTTTAATGTGGGCCTTCTCGGCCATATAACCAGGCCAAAAATATCTGTCTATTTTTCCCCAGTCTTGATTCTACTTTTCCGCGGAACCACGACTGGGTTAGTGCTCTCTACCCGAAGGCAGACAGCTGACAGTGTCATAGTAGCAGAGGCAAATGCCAGCTGCAAATGCTGTACTCTCTATGGTAGGAGTATATGTACCCTCAGTCGAGTCCATTATCATATACAACACGTAATCATCCAATTTTAGTAATTATTATCTAAATAGTAGATTTTCCAAATCAGTCAGTCAGTTAAGTGCCATACGTGATATTAGAACCCAATCTGTCCTGTTATTTAACCCATAACTCGAGGGAAGAGACGGATTAATACCTTTCCCAAGGGTATTTGTGCGTAAGTGAATGCAAGGAATTCAACTGGAATTCTAATGCTGACATCATGCAACCTGACAGAAGATCATTAATAATATCGTTGTTGTTATTATAACTGTTTGAAAAGTTTTTCATTCGTTTTTGTTTTAAGTAAACAACAAGGATCAAAAGAGTATTATTTCATATCGAAGCAACTTATTTAATGATTGTAGAACACATAAACAAATAAATGCACTGCTAAGAAAGTCGGTTCTCTGTGTAGGGCCCGGATGTTTTTCCCGTCTGAAACAATCCTGCACATATACAAATCTACCATCCGCCCATGCATTGAATATTGCTTCCATATCTGGTCGGGTGCTCCTGCTATCTACCTAGGTGTCCTTGACAAAATCCAACAGAGAATCTAATCGATCCCGACTCTGTAACTCAGATACAGTCATTTTCTCACCGGCGCAATGTGGCTTCCCTGTGTCTTTTCTACATATACTTTCACGGCTTCTGCTCCGATGAACTTAGCTCACTGGTGTCTCCTATATACGAATTTACTCGAGCCACAAGATTAGCAACTAGGTCACACCCTTTTACTGTGAATCCGGGAAAATGTAAACGCAAATTCTACTCCATCAGCTTCTTTTCTCGCACTTCCCACCTGCGGAATTCCCTTCCTTTTACTTACTTCCCCAACAGCTACAATCTCCAAGAATTTAAATGTAAAGTAAATAGTCATCTCCTATCTCACTAACCTGCATCCTCTCTCTCGTCTTCCTTTCCCCGTTTACTCCACTCTCATCAGTATTTTCACCCTTTTCTTACCCACTTCCTGGCACCCGCTATAACCTGTCACTCTTTCTCATAATTTTCCTCCTATGCAACCCCCTGCAAAACAGTGGCAGTAAAATGCCTTGCTTTGAGGAGATATGATTATGGAAAAAAAAATTCTATACATTTATATTCCAGAGAATGTAAATAAATCTAAAAGACATGCATGTGTAGCTAATCAGTATTTCGTTGACTGATTCATTCACTTTCTATGGCTTATCAATAGGCAATAAATTATTATGTAAATATAAAGTTGGGGGGTCAATTTTATATTACAACAATATATAAATTGATCCCTCATTTTATGAACACAGTCATCTTTCTCTTACCCACTTCCTGACATCCCCTATAACCTGTCACTCATTCTCATAACTTTCCTCTTATGCAACCCCCTGCAAAACAGTGGTAGTAAAATGCCTTGCTTGTGGTGATATGATTATTAAAAAAATCAAAGAAAATGTGAGATAAAAATTATGTTACGACAATCTTCCTTCTGGAGAAAGATAAACCTTGATAGAAACTCAGAACTCGAAATCGTTCTTTTGGGAGAGAAATTCATGAAAGGAAATACATCAACTATCTCAATCAAATACTTTTTCTAGTTAAGAAATAACAACAAGTAGAAAACTGTGTAAAATATTTATCACTCACGGAATATCCAAGATTCAGATAGAAAGAGAAAAAAAATGAGAGAGAAAAATGGACCGAGAATAAGAGAGGGAATGTGAGAGAAAAGGGAGCGACAATTCTTATTGCGAGAGTGGATGTGAGGGAAAAAGGGAACGAGAATAAGAGAGGGAATGTGAGAGAAAAAGGGAGCGACAATTCTTATTGTGAGAGGGGATGTGAGGGAAAAAGGGATCGAGAATAAGAGAGGGAATTTGAGAGAAAAAGGGAGCGACAATTCTTATTGTGAGAGGGAATGTGAGAGAAAAAGGGAGCGACAATTCTTATTGCGAGAGGGGATGTGAGGGAAAAATGGAACGAGAATAAGAGAGGGAATGTGAGTGAAAAAGGGAGCGACAATTCTTATTGTGAGAGGGGGTGTGAGGGAAAAAGGGAACGAGAATAAGAGAGGGAATGTGAGAGAAAAAGGGAGCGACAATTCTTATTGCGGGAGGGGATGTGAGGGAAAAGGGAACGAGAATAAGAGAGGGAATGTGAGAGAAAAAGGGAGCGACAATTCTTATTGTGAGAGGGGATGTAAGGGAAAAAGGGAACGAGAATAAGAGAGGGAATGTGAGAGAAAAAGGGAGCGACAATTCTTATTGCGAGAGGGGATGTGAGGGAAAAATGGAACGAGAATAAGAGAGGGAATGTGAGTGAAAAAGGGAGCGACAGTTCTTATTGTGAGAGGGGATGTGAGGGAAAAAGGGAACGAGAATAAGAGAGGGAATGTGAGAGAAAAAGGGAGCGACATTTCTTATTGCGAGAGGGGATGTGAGGGAAAAAGGGAACGAGAATAAGAGAGGGAATGTGAGAGAAAAAGGGAGCGACAATTCTTATTGCGAGAGGGGATGTGAGGGAAAAAGGGAACGAGAATAAGAGGGAATGTGAGAGAAAAAGGGAGCGACAATTCTTATTGTGAGAGGGGGTGTGAGGGGAAAAGGGAACGAGAATAAGAGAGGGAATGTGAGAGAAAAAGGGAGCGACAATTCTTATTGCGAGAGGGGATGTGAGGGAAAAGGGAACGAGAATAAGAGAGGGAATGTGAGAGAAAAAGGGAGCGACAATTCTTATTGTGAGAGGGGATGTAAGGGAAAAAGGGAACGAGAATAAGAGAGGGAATGTGAGAGAAAAAGGGAGCGACAATTCTTATTGTGAGAAGGGATGTGAGGGAAAAACGAACGAGAATAAGAGAGGGAATGTGAGAGAAAAAGGGAGCGACAATACTTATTGTGAGAGGGGATGTGAGGGAAAAATGGAACGAGAATAAGAGAGGGAATGTGAGAGAAAAAGGGAGCGACATTTCTTATTGCGAGAGGGGATGTGAGGGAAAAAGGGAACGAGAATAAGAGAGGGAATGTGAGAGAAAAAGCTAGCGACAATTCTTATTGCGAGAGGGGATGTGAGGGAAAAAGGGAACGAGAATAAGAGAGGGAATGAGAGAAAAAGGGAGCGACAATTCTTATTGCGAGAGGGGATGTGAGGGAAAAGGGAACGAGAATAAGAGAGGGAATGTGAGAGAAAAAGGGAGCGACAATTCTTATTATGAGAGGGGATGTGAGGGAAAAAGTGATTGAGAATAAGAGAGGCCATTTGAGAGAAAAAGGGAGCGACAATTCTTATTGCGAGAGTGGGTGTGAGGGAAAAGGGAACGAGAATAAGATAGGGAAAGTGAGAGAAAAAGGGAGCGACAATTCTTATTGTGAGAGGGGGTGTGAGGGAAAAAGGGAACGAATAAGAGAGGGAATGTGAGAAGAGACGGACAATTCTTGTGCGAGTGGGTGTGAGGAAAAAGGGAAGCGAGACTAAGAGAGGGAATGAGAGAAAAAGGGAGCGACAATTATTATTGTGAGAGGGGATGTGAGGGAAAAAGGGAACGAGAATAAGAGAGGGAATGTGAGAGAAAAAGGGAGCGACAATTCTTATTGTGAGAGGGGATGTGAGGGAAAAAGGGAACGAGAATAAGAGAGGGAATGTGAGAGAAAAAGGGAGCGACAATTCTTATTGTGAGAGGGGATGTGAGGGAAAAGGGAACGAGAATAAGAGAGGGAATGTGAGAGAAAAAGGAGCGACAATTCTTATTGTGAGAAGGGATGTGAGGGAAAAAGGGAACGAGAATAAGAGAGGGAATGTGAGAGAAAAAGGGAGCGACAATTATTATTGTGAGAGGGGATGTGAGGGAAAAAGGGAACGAGAATAAGAGAGGGAATGTGAGAGAAAAAGGGAGCGACAATTCTTATTGTGAGAGGGGATGTGAGGGAAAAAGGGAACGAGAATAAGAGAGGGAATGTGAGAGAAAAAGGGAGCGACAATTCTTATTGTGAGAGGGGATGTGAGGGAAAAAGTGATTGAGAATAAGAGAGGGCATTTGAGAGAAAAAGGGAGCGACAATTCTTATTGTGAGAGGGAATGTGAGAGAAAAAGGGAGCGACAATTCTTATTGTGAGAGGGAATGTGAGAGAAAAAGGGAGCGACAATTCTTATTGTGAGAGGGGATGTGAGGGAAAAAGGGAACGAGAATAAGAGAGGGAATGTGAGAGAAAAAGGGAGCGTCAATTCTTATTGTGAGAGGGAATGTGAGAGAAAAAGGGAGCGACAATTCTTATTGCGAGAGGGGATGTGAGGGAAAAAGGGATCGAGAATAAGAGAGGGAATTTGAGAGAAAAAGGGAGCGACAATTCTTATTGTGAGAGGGAATGTGAGAGAAAATGGGAGCGACAATTCTTATTGCGAGAGGGGATGTGAGGGAAAAAGGGAACGAGAATAAGAGAGGGAATGTGAGAAAGAAAACGAAAGAGAGGTGAACAATGAAGTTTAATACATTTAAGTGGGTTTAGGAATTCAAAGACGACTCTCACAGGACCACTTGTCAGAATAATAATCGCGATTCCGTAACTCCGGTTTGAATTTTAAAGTGGTTTCAAATAAACTTGATATTGGGCTTAGATTAAGATTAGATTTTCCTCGGCGTTCAAGATGAGATTTTAAAAATACGAATGAATCTGTACGAACAGGAAACTTGAAAACTCTTTTTCATATACAGAATTTTTTCAGTAATGTTTACATCTACGAAATGTGTGTTTCAGCAGATATTTATCCAAATTAACTTATTCTGTAAAGAGCGACACACACATCCATTTTTTACTTATCCTCTATTGTTTCACTAAAACTTTAGTAATAAATGAAGTGGATGTGCGTTGTGGTGGAGTGGATATCGACTCGGAACGACAAGTCCGGGAGCCGAGTTCGAATTCCAGTTGAATTCCTTGCATTCACTTACGCACAAATACCCTTGGGAAAGGTATTGATCCGTCTCTTCCCTCCAGCCATGAGTCAAATAAAAGGACAGATTGGGTTCTATAGCCTTGGTCGGCAACCAATCTACCGCAGAAAGCAATGGCAACCTACTACGGGATAATCTTCTGCCCAGTCAGTAATGTCTCTTTCGAGACATGATCACACAAGCGTGTATCACCTACGCAATTTATCTGACTGACCGAATATAATAGTTGAAAATATGATTAAGGCTTCTACTGGGCATAAAGTGGGGGATCAGTTTGATACTGATGTGAAGTAATGAACTGATCCCCTACTAATTACTACTTGATAATATAATACAGCTCTTGCTCCTCTAGCTATGAGTCAAATAATAGGACAGATTGGGTTCTATAGCCTTGGCTGGCAACCAGTCTACCGCAGAAAGCAATGGCAACCTACTGCGGGATAATCTTCTGCTCAGTCAGTCAAGTCTCTTTCGCAGACATGATCACCCAAGCGGGAATCGCGTATGACACTTAACTGACTGAATAAATGAAGATATATTGAGCATCATACAACCTTATTTAACTTACCTCAGAAATCACAGCCACAAAAATGTACCTGAATAATTAAAACAGGTTGAAAATCGGTAAACATCATACACTCTTCTGCGAATCAATTGAAACATATGCTTTAGTTTCCTTTTATTTTATCATACAGTCAGTTTTAGATCCACTAGAGTGACAGGGTGTAATCGATATCTATTTTTCCTCAGATTCGGTTATTTGCAGTGGCGTTCAGCAATATAAATTTATTTTCGGGGTCTATGATGAAATTTGTTTGGTCTTGAAAAATATTGCAACATCCTTGATTGCATCAGAATTTTATCATTCTTATCTCGACTGTCGATGAGTTGTCCTACGGCCATTGTCTGCGATGGACATTAATCCAAGGAAGCGTACAACAATTGTCAAGCTGCACGAACGCACTGGCAAGCCTTACAGTGTGATCGCGGATATTGTTGGCGTCATTGTTTCAATTGTCATCCAGGCGAAGAGACAAACTGGATCGATCACTACAAATCGTAAATGAAAATGCGGTCGAAAGAGAAAATAACGCCAAGATGACGATGCATACGTGACAGATAAAACTATGAGACATGGCTGACTGGGCAGAAGATTATCTCGCAGTAGGTTGCCATTGCTTTCTACGGTAGACTGGTTGCCAGCCAAGGCTAGAGGGGCAAGAAAGGTAGTATATCATTAAGTAGTAATTAGTGGGGGATCAGTTTATTACTTCATAACAATATAAGACTGATCTCCCACTTTATGACCAGTAGAAGCCTTAAACATATTCTTCAACTATAACATTCAGTCAGTTAAGTGCCATACGTGAAAAACGCTTGGGCGATCATATATCGACAGAGACATGGCTGACTGGGCAGAAGATTATCCCGCAGTAGGTTGCCATTGCCTTCTACGGTAGACTGGTTGCCACCCAAGGCTATAGAACCCAATCTGTCATATTATTTGACTCATCACTAGAGGGGCAAGAAAGGTAGTATATTATTAAGTAGTAATTAGTCAGGGATCAGTTTATTACTTCATAACAATATAAAACTGACCTCCCACTTTATGACCAGTAGAAGCCTTAAACATATTCTTCAACTATAATATTCAGTCAGTTAAGTGCCATACGCGATACATGATTGGGCGATCATATGTCGAAAGAGATATGGCCGACTGGGCAGAAGATTATCCCGCAGAAGGTTGCCATTGATTTCTGCGATAGACTGGTTGCCACCCAAGGTTATAGAACCCAATCTGTCATATTATTTGACTCATAACTAGAGGGGTAAGAAAGGTATTATATTATTAAGTAGTAATTAGTGGGGGATCAGTTTATTACTTCATAACTATATAAAACTGATCCCCCACTTTATGCGCAGTAGAATCCTTAATCATGTTTTCAACTATTATATTCAGTCAGTCAGTTATGTGCCATACGTGATACACACTTGGGCGATCATGTCTCTTTCGAGACATGCCTCGAGAGAGTATGACTGACTGAGCAGAAGATTATCCCGCAGTAGGTAGCCATAGCTTTCTGCGATAGACTGGTTGCCAGCCAAGGCTATAGAACCCAATCTGTCCTGTTATTTGATTCATAGCTAGAGGGGGAAGAGATGTATTATATTATTAAGTAGTAATTAGTGGGGGATCAGTTAATTACTTCATAACAATATAAAACTGATCCCCCACTTTATACGCAGTAGAATCCTTAATCATGTTTTCAACTATTATATTCAGTCAGTCAGTTATGTGCCATACGTGATAAACACTTGGGCGATCATGTCTTGAAAGAGACATGATTGACTGGGCAGAAGATTATCCCGCAGTAGGTTGCCATTGCTTTCTGCGATAGACTGGTTTCCAGCCAAGGCGTCCCTTTGTCTGTTCTATAAATACTTTTATGGCTTCTGCTCGGACGATCTTAAGTCACTGGTGCCTCCTCAACAGGTGTTTACTCGTGCAACCAGACTGGCAACTGGGTCCCACCCATTCATAGTCAGGTTAGCCAAATGCAGACGACAATTCTACTCCCGCAGCTTCTTCTCTCGCACTTCCCGCCTGTGTCAATACTCATCTATTAACCACTGGACTCTAGCTCTCTCCCCACCCCCGTATATCCTTTCCTTTCTCTCCACCTTTGCAACTGTCATCACACCTGTATACCCATCCTTCTCTTACTTCTTTCTAACTGGTTCGTCTTCCTCTTCACTCTCTTCTACTTAATTTTTTTACTCTTATGTAGCCCCCTGCACATCACTTTTGTGTGTCAGTCTTACATTACAAATAATAATACTGGACTCTAGCTCTCTCCTCACCCCCGTATATCCTTCCCTTTCTCTCCACCTATGTATCTGTCATCGCACCTGCATTCTCAGCTTTCTATTGTTCCTTTCTAACTAGTTTGTACTCCTCACTCTTTTCTAATTGATCTTTTTACAGTTATGTAGCCCCCCGCTCATCAGTGGCATTGCTGCCTTGCTCGGGGTGAAATGATTAAAAAAAAAACAGCTAGATAGTATAGAGTTGCAATGGGCAGTTATGATTGCCTACCTGAAGGATATAAGAAAATTGGCCTCTAGTTGCTGAGATGACGTTCGATGCCTCTCCACAATATCCATACCTTCAATCCTGTGTGGCTTGCGCAATTTGTCTGGATGAAAGCTAGTACGTATCATCCATGCAGTGTAATAAAAAATCACACAACCTATCAGCCATGGGCGATGGACAAAATGTTCAACGACTCCAAAAGCAAGTATGAATAATAAATAAGTATGATAGAAATAGAAACATCAGCGTATGATGAAAAAAATATAAAAGCAAATGTAGATTAAGTATTTTTAACTACAGAAAAAGTACGAATGTTTCGTTAATGTTAACTGACTACAAATTAACATAATATACAAAACAACAGTAGAATCTAAATAACACTCAGAAAAATATATCTAAACTTTTATATAAATGAAATTTTGTTTGTGAGTGTGTGTCAGTATGTGTGTGTGTTCCGAAACGGCTGAACAGAGTTTCTTAAAAATTTACAAGTTGTACTATAAGCGTCTGCGAGTGTTCTTAGCTAGGTTGTGTGTCGAGGTACTCCCGATAAATATCGAAAATCGATAATCGAAAAAATCGGGTTATACAAGGAGTGGTCCGATTTTAATCAAATTTGATACACTCATAGACAAAGACATAAGAAACGATATTCAGAAGTTTCAAGGTTGCAGTTCTTACAACAGTGCAGAAAATCGATAATATATATATATATATATATATATATATATATATATATATAAAAGGCAAGATGTTTGTGTGTGTGTCTGTTTATCTGTCTGTATGTCCTTTATACAAATCTACAATTTTTATCCGATTCTCACCAAACTTCACAAAATATTCTTTAGGCTGAGTCTGAGTTACAGGACCATGGATTAGTTTTAAAGCTGTAATTACACCCGAGCAACGCCGGGCTATACTGCTAGTAAGAAAATAGATAAACTAGATATCCTGACTATAGCCTAAATTGAGTGTTTGATTAATTTGTTTTTTACGGCCTATCAATCTTTTGCAGGTTATTCAAAACCAGAAAATATTTTTACATTGTAAGAATATTTTTAGGATATAATTTATTTTGTGATACAAGTCTTATTAATTCACCCATAGATGGAGGAGAAAATGTGGATTCATATTTACATAAAGGTATTTGCACGTAAGTGAATATAACAAATCAAACGGGAATTAGAACAATGCTCCTCGTTTAATCATTTAGAGCCATTATCCAGTGCATCACCCGCACATCCAAGCATGCAGAACCGGATATTCCCAAGCGGTAACCCATCGAGGTACTGACCAGGCTCGACGTTGCCTAACTTCCATTGTCGTTTAAGAACTGATGCTTCAAAATAATGTGGCCGTAAGTCTATAATCTAAAATTTTTAATCCTAAACAAAATGCAAAGTACTAGTTTCCTTCTATTCGTCTTCCCTTTATACACCAGCAAACTATATAAAAAAAAAACTACGAAAGAATTACTGACACACAATATGAAGATCGCTTAAGACATGAACCTCAACACGATTTTGTGATCGCAAAGGATTGATTAACGATTATCTCTTAAATATATTTTTAATTTTCTTTTAACTCCAATTTCTTATCCTTTCACCGTTAATTTTTATTTTTTATTTTCATTTTCTCCAATCATCTTTTCTTTCTATTTTAAATTTATTCCTCTCTTCTTTCTTCTTCTTCTTCCCCTTTCACTTACGCTTTAAGATACTTACCCTTTCTTTTTAACGCTCTCTCTCTCTTTCTATCTCTCTCTCTCACTCACACACACACACACACACACAAACACTTAACCCACTTTCTTTACGTTTTAAATTTACGAGTCAGCAGTCTAACTGACATGATGAATGCATCTTTAAATTTAAGTTGACATCCGCTCTTACGCGTACTCTATAATTATATGTTGCGTATATATATGCTTATGTATGAATATGTGTGTGTATTCGCCGAACTGATGTGATGATGTATTTTTTCTTAAATTTTCTCTTTTAAGGAAGTGACCTTTATTCGTTTTTTTTTTTTAAGTTTTTTGTGAATTTCATTCGTGTAAACTCTTTTGTACAATAAAGAAAGAAGCTGATGATGGTTCGGCTGAAATAGGCCTCTACTTCCAATTTACCATAAAATAACGTGTCTGCCTTAATTTCTCTTATATTTGCTCTATATGTATTTATATACATATATATTTAGAGCTCTCTTAGAGAGTTATCCTACCACTGTATGTACAGGATACTCCTTTGGATTCTTCTATATCTACACCGCATGTTGATATATATATATATATATAAAACAAAAATTTCGAAAATTAATTCCGTTGGGTGGCCATTTCAACGAGGAAATCCTCGCTTCGTCTGCAACTAATTCAATTAATTCAATTAATTCAAATGTGTTACAAGATTTTTATACCGGTAGAAGCCTAAAAACATACCCATACACAGGAAGTTAAAATGAGGTGAGATTAACAATTTTTGAATGTAAGAAAGTAAGAAACGGTGAGAGTAGGTAGAGATCCCTGGCTCTGTATTAGAAGACTACAGCTCATCTGTAAGAACCAAGTGGTCAAAAGTTCAAATTTGGCCATGTCACAGGGATAGAAGCGGTAGGGGGAACGGAAAGAAAAGAAAGGAGTGGACCGGGAAAGGTTAACTGAGAAGTAAGCTATAAAAGTTCCCTTAGAAACAAAAGGCAACGATTGACTACGGCTTCAACGTTGAAAGGAAGGGTAAAAAAAAAAGGATTGAAAACTTACTAATTTACCTATTTGCTCATCCTTTTGGATGTAAAATTATATATATATATATTTTAATTCAGATACTTCAATCCAAGGAAAAAAAGCAGGAAGGTAAATTCCAAAAACCCGATCCTAATTAATATTAAAAATTTTATTTTAATATTAAAAAATGATACAGGAAGAGAGCTCCATGTAATTAATGGATGTTTCTTTAAATAATATAGACTAGTTTTGTCTATTTTATGTAAATTTTTTCATATTGTCTGATAAACTTAATAGCATTATCATTAAATGAAGAAGAAAAATTACAATATTGATACATAATTTCTTTTATTATCCAATCTAAGTTTTCAGCATCACATGAGCTATTTTCAAAGATGTCAAATTACATTATAGTATAACAATTCACGGACAGTAATGACAATAATGGTAGTCTTTTTTTGTTGACATGGAAGGTTTCCAAGCAACGACAAACTCGTGCATGCAAGACGCTGGAAGCGAACATCGTCCCACAGTTCATGACGTTACACATGACCACGCGTGAGTGAAAACAAGAAATTTTAATTATGGGAAGCCATTTGAATAAACCAATGGCATTTATTATTAATTATAGGCATTTAAGAAGATTTCATAGTTTATATATATATATATATATATATATATATATATATATATCTAAAGAGTGTGGACGTCATTTTAATTAACCCGAGGAACCTTTCGGCCAACACTTGTCAAGGGTCACGTTGGCAAAATTTCATAAATAGGTAAGGAAGAGGACACAACAAAATGGAATATTTGCAATACTGGGAGAAGATGGAATTCGCTTAAAAATAAATTTATTAAAGAATATTAAAAAGTGAGGTGGGTGTAAACATATAAATTCCACAAGAGTGAAAATAAAAAGAAAAAAAGGTTACACTCACAAACTCGCCAGTAGTTGCAAAGAGCGTAAGAACTGCTCTTTCTGCCTGCACAGGCTCGGCTGTTGGATTTTAAGGCAAATGGCCTCCAAAATACGTAGATGATATGACGAACGAGCACTGTGCAAGACAGAAAACCAACTGTCCTCATAAGAGGAGGCACAAGCCGGATTGTCCAACAGGTGTTGGCCGATTGCTGAATCAAGCACGGCCTGAGTCGTCCTTTTATTGCTATTGGAATTGCCCAAACGTAAATTCGCGGGGACATGCTGCGCAACCCGTGTCTCCAATCTCAGATCGGTTCGTCCTATGTATGCTGCATCGCAACAGCATTTAAATTTATACACAACAGAATTTTTACGAAAATAGGACAACCGATCCTTAGCAAAAGATGGAAACACAGGCCTTGTTTTATAAACAACGCGCAATTTTACTGAAAAATAACCCGACGAAATATTAGCCGAAACTTTGTCAGTAACAGCAAGACATTGTCTACCAAGCCAAGGTAATTTTAGATATAAAGGACAGCGACTTGGCCCTTCAACTTTTGGTTCTTTAAACCGTTTAATTTTACGGGCAATGACCCGTCTCACAAAATTAATAGGGTACCCGTTCCCCTCAAAAATATCATGCAGGCGTGTTAATTCGCTGGCCAAGCATTCAGGAGAACAAATATTCAGGGCACGGTGAACCAAAGTTTCTATTAGGCCAATTTTACGGGACTTAGGGACGAAAGAGTTCCAATTCGTATATAGACCTGTAAAGGTCGGTTTACGAAACACAGATGTTACGAAAACATTATCCCTACGCTGAACAAAGACATCTAAAAATGGAAGACCTCCGTCATTTTCCATCTCCATAGTGAACTGAAGAGAAGGATGTAGGGAATTTAGCTGAACTAAAAACTGTTCAGCTTCAGATGTGCTGTTAAATATTGAGAAGGTATCATCAACATAACGTCGATAAACTAAAGGTTCATTGCCCTTCTCGAATAGCACACGTTCGTAATATCCCACGAAGATATTAGACAGGAAAGGACCCAAAGGACTCCCCATAGCGACACCGTCCGTCTGTGCATACATAATCCCATTGAAACTGAACTCGACTCCGCATACACTCAACTCCGCATACACTCCAAGAAAATTTCCTCGGGAATAATCGCAGGGCCAAAACCACCTCGATACAACATGTCAGCACAAATGTTTATACTCTCTAATAACGGGACGTTAGTGTATAAACTGACAATATCAAATGAAACCATACACTTTTCGTTTGAAGAAAACTCAAATTTCTAACCAATTTGGAAAAACTAAAGGAGTCAGGGACACTGTAAGTAGACAAAGCAACAGACAGAGGTTGGATAATCTCGGCCAACCACTTGGCCAGCTCATGCTGAATAGACCCCACCATAGAAAGTATGGGTCTGAGGGGAACTCCTTCCTTATGGACTTTAGGAAGGCCATACATTAAGGGGTCGCTGAGAGCCCGCAGGCCTAATCCTATTGTAGATGTCTTTGGAAATAATACCTTGTTTATATAAAGTAAGAAGCCAACGTTCAATTTTAGCCTCTGTCTTAACAGTGCTATCAAATTTATCGGCTGGACCGATAACGGTAAACTTTGAACGGTCCTTCAAAATTTCATTCATTTTAGAATGATAATCGTCCAAATTTAGTATAACAACGCCAGCACCTTTATCAGGCTTAGTAATATAAATGTCACCACGAGCACGCAAGGACCCAATTGTGCGGTAATGTACACCACGCCAGTCAAGAGAGTCTTTCTCACAACTGAGCGAAGTGTACTCGATAGCAGACTCAAGCAAACTGGCCTTAACCTCAGAGCACTTTTCAGAAGATATTGGAACATGATGACAAATTTGCGAGTACAATAACTCAAACTCAGAGTATATTTGTTCCTTATTAATCTTAGAAGGAGGAACACAAAAATCTAATCCACGAGAGAGAACGGAGAGTTCAATCCCAGTGAGAGTCACACTCGACAAATTGAAAATGTGGCGATGTAGATCGCCAGACACTGAACCATATCTCTTTGTTATTAGGTATTCTAAGTGCTTGCTGTTCCTCTCGCCACAAGATTTATCTTGGCGAAGCCTAAGATTGACCAGGTAACGGGAGAAACGGAAGAAATCAAAGAAATTTAGTTTTGTTTTAATTTCATTCAAATTGGAACGAAAAACACGTAAGGACCTGGTTGAGCAATCAAATAACTTGTCTAACTCATACCTAATTAGAGAATGCTCAATAGAGGTGCCAGTAGATTTGATTTTAATTAATCTGTGCTGGATAAATGGGGGAACAACACCACAGGACAAACAGGATTTGAGAAAAGATCGTCTGATTCTCAAGCTATTTACCCTATGCCAAAGTTTTAAAACTTGATTTAGTTGACCAATTAACTGACTGGGGTACCTTAGACGAAAATGAATAGGGAATTGTACCCACAGAAATAACTAATAGCTCTAAAGAGTGTGGACGTCATTTTAATTAACCCGAGGAACCTTTCGGCCAACACTTGTCAAGGGTCACGTTGGCAAAATTTCATAAATAGGTAAGGAAGAGGACACAACAAAATGGAATATTTGCAATACTGGGAGAAGATGGAATTCGCTTAAAAATAAATTTATTAAAGAATATTAAAAAGTGAGGTGGGTGTAAACATATAAATTCCACAAGAGTGAAAATAAAAAGAAAAAAAGGTTACACTCACAAACTCGCCAGTAGTTGCAAAGAGCGTAAGAACTGCTCTTTCTGCCTGCACAGGCTCGGCTGTTGGATTTTAAGGCAAATGGCCTCCAAAATACGTAGATGATATGACGAACGAGCACTGTGCAAGACAGAAAACCAACTGTCCTCATAAGTATAAACATTTGTGCTGACATGTTGTATCGAGGTGGTTTTGGCCCTGCGTAATTTAGAATAAAGCTCATTTCGTCTTTTTGCCTTGATAAAGTCCATCACAGGACGAAACGCGTAGGCGATTTAAAATACAGTTTTCCTCTTGTCTTTATTTTATATATATATATATATATATATATATATATATACTAAAATGTCCAGAAATATTGGTGTAACGAGCAGGAAATTAGTTAGAAGCCTTAATACCTTAGAAAAGAAACAAAGACACAAATCCCAAACAAGTCAACAAAACAAAAATAGACCAAAGGACAAACACCTGTCTACGCGGTAATTTAAACTTGCTGAATGTCGAGACTAAACCGAGCAAAAAATGATTTTCGTTAAAAAACAACGAATGTCAACTGGAGTTGGTACTCAAGTTTCACGCTATCGTGATCTTCAAGAGACTAGAATATATACAGAGAGGTGGGGAGGGGGAGAAAGAAATCTTAACACATAATTAAAAGTTTATAAATCTAGAAATTATTTCAACAGTTGGAAAAATACCACCTGCTTCATCAGACCTGAAAATAGTGTAATTTAACTGAAGATATTAAAAAATGTTTTGTTTAGCACAGAAAGGAAATATTGAAGTTAGGTAAATATTAGAGGTGTACACCGATCATACCGTCACAAACACCTCTGTATAATAACCGGATTTATAACCATATAATTATGTGTTTAGTTTTCTTCTCAATATATCTTATTGCTCTGGATAATATCCATTGAGCTCTTTAGTTTCATCTATTGAATATCTAATGTTAATTAGAGATATTTTGTATTGTTATCTCCGTTTTTGCGGGACAGTCATTATATATATATATATATATATATATATATATATATATATATATATACACTATAGTCATCCGCAGACAGATCTATTTCTCTGTGTCACAGCTCATCTGTACGGTTAGACTCCGATCACTTCCTAACCCAGGGTTGAAACCCGACCGAACTGGCGTCAGTCGGCGATTCTACCTCTGAGCCACGAGTGTCCGGTAGAAGAAGGCAGACTTTTTAGTGCGTATATCATTATACACTCCCAATAGCTAGATTGTTCTAATTCATTATTAAATGAGCGATGCGTATATGCCGGAGTAGCTACTGTTTTTAAAATCTCCCACTCTTCCAGAGTGCTCAATCAGGGTGTGATTTCATATATATATATATATATATATAAGTTAAGCAACGCTGAGCCTGGTCAGTACTTAGGTGGGTGACCACTTGGGAATACCAGGTGCTGTTAGCATTCACGGATGTGCGTTGGGGTGCGGTGGATGTCGGCTTGGAGGGGGAAATCGGTGAGCCGAGTTCCAATTTCAGTCGAGCACGCTGCATTCACTTGCGCACTGGTAGCCTTGGGAAAGGTATTAATCCGTTCGTTCCCTCCAATTATGGGTTAAATAATTGAGGTCTGCTGTTCGTGCGATCTGTGGCAGTCATCTGCACCGATTGTTTGTTATCAGCAGTTCCAAAAAGTGTGGATGGTACTACACAATGCCTTCACCACTATAAACAAATCTCTGTGTGGTTGTCTTGCTGGAAAAAGGTTGGACCCTCATACGTTGAACGCGACGGGAGAATTCATCATCATATATATATATAAGTAAGAAAAATTAAGGTAGACACGTTACTTCATGGGAAATCGGAACTAGGGCCTATTTAAGACGAACCATCATCAGCTTCTGTCTTTATTGTACAAAGGATTTTACACGAATGAGATTTACTTGGATCTAAAAAAACGAATAAAAATAACGGTCACTCACTTAAATGAGAAAATTTAAGAAAAAATACACTGCATGCTGATAAATATATATATATATATATATATATATATATATATATATATAGTATTTACATTATTCGGACCCTCACCCTTGTTGCCATTTATACGACGTTTCGGCTGTTGTGCGCTCCAATATTCTTCAGGTGCTAGGAATTTCGAACCGAACACTTTATTACGGTAACTGGAGTATATCATCCTCATTCCTTGCGTAGCAGAGTTTCTTTTGGTAGTCATGAGTTATCTCCCTCTAACCCTGTAAGTTGCTTGTTCACCATTGATGTAGTCTGGTATTGAACTCACATCTCTTTGGGTCAAGTCACAATAACTAACAAACGTCTATATGCTTCAGGACACATAGCCCAGTGGATATAGACGTTGGTTAGGAGATTGAAAGTACTTGAGATCATTGAAAAATGAATGAGAATAACATCTGTCAACGTTAAAGCTCTTTTCTAGCATCTTTCAATTATAATACGCGAAATATTATCCGTGAGTATGACCAGATTTAATTAAAAATAAAATAAACAATCACAATATTTGCAATTTATTTAATCTGATATATATATATATATATATATATATATAAATATATATATATATATATATATAACAAAAATTTCAAAGAAAACGGTTGAATTCCCTTCATTTTAACATCTCATGACTTTGCGCTACACATGAAGAAATTCTAAAACAGACTAACACACGAAATAAACAGTTTTCAAAGATATTCAAAATATTCTGTTAATCTTTTGAAATGATTTGTGAGCGTCTTTATGGTTGCCAACACTGTTTATAGATACGTAATTTAGAATAAAGCTCATTTCGTCTTTTTGCCTTGATAAAGTCCATCACAGGACGAAACGCGTAGGCGATTTAAAATACAGTTTTCCTCTTGTCTTTATTTTATATATATATATATATGGTTAATATTAGTAAAAGTTTGTCACTTAACTGGTTTATGTTAGCTTCAGAACTCTGACTCCAGGGTTTTGCAGACGGGTGCATCTGTCAACTTTTCAGGGGTTATCAGCAATTTACAATTGATATTTTCAATTTTTTGTATTTACACCGTTGGTATATGTTTTTTTTATTCATTTTTGGAATCGAGTGTGCCCTTACATTGGTTCAGCTATGTGTCCGACTGTGTTATTTTATATATATATATATATATATATATATATATATACAGAGAGAGAGAGAGAGAGAGTCGAATCATCCCCATCTTATTTCAGCGCAGATAATAACAGATAAATATTACATGAATGACTCATCCCATTTAAAGCTAATATTGCATAGATTAGTGCCCCAGAGTTTTAATCTTAATGCCCACTTAATAAAAGGCATGAGAGTCACTCACGTTAGAGTTACTGTTAAAATTTGCATGATGAACGATCTGCGTGACATGAAAAAAAGAAGCGGTAGAAGTAAGTGAAGTTCATGAGAATGAAGATAATGATAGAGTCTTTGCGTCAGTAGGTTTTTTTTCGGGGAATATCATCGCTGGAGTCTTTTTCAAACAGTATTAGTTCTTGGGGAAAATGTTCTCTTGGTGGAAATTTCTATTTAATTTGCAGCACAGTCGAAATGACTGTAACTCAACCCTATGTAGATAACTTGGCGTGTTCTATATCTGTGTTTCCACAGGTCTCTTCTTCATCTGGGAGAAAATTGTCCAACATTTACAACCATATAGGAGAGTTGTTTTTAGGTCGCAATTCAGCATTGTAATGTTTCTCAATACTTTCTTGATCTTTTGAAAGGCATCTTCCAAAATCCTAATAAGCCTTTCACTCTTGATATACATTTTAATCGCCTCTTATAAGACTTTGCAGATATTTTCATTTCTGTAGTTTCTTGATTCCCAAATTGTAACGACAATACATTCTGTCTTTTGTTGACAGTTGATGATTGTCTTTTTTTAAATTTTTCTTTACTTCCTTGTCTAGGAATTATTACAGTTGTTTTTTGTTTTTTTGTTTTTGCTTTTTTTTTCCGTCTCATCAACATGGTATCAGCCATCTCGCTATACTAGCAATTTTAATTCCTGGACGTATTAACGGACAGTGTAAATTTGTAATTATCAGCCATGATAGATATCATGCTAGTTAAGAAATGTTGTTGGGTATGATTTGAAGACATTTCTCTTTTTACAAATATTTCTTTAGTTTTGTTACTTTTGTTTGTATTCTGTAATTGATGGGAAATAAAACCAAAATGGTTATCGCAAGAGAAAAATAATGCTTTACAAATTTCAAAGTTATTTCATTTTTGGAAGAGGCTAAATTACTGCAAAAATAACTCATCATCAAAATGGAGAAAACCATGACGTTGTAACTGAATATGGCTTCCTAATACCAATCAACATATGTAGGAATTATTTCCCATAGGCGAGATACGGTCATTAAGATTATTTGACAAAATATTATGCTTCCTTTTAGATGTATTCATTTCGAAATAATTAGCCGTCTACATCAGCGAGACTTAAGATTCGATTTATCACAGAATTCTAAACAGAATTTAGCACTCAATCTAATGGACCAGGTGGAGATCTGAAAAACAAAACCATTTTCTTTTAGCGTCCATGTTTTTTTTTACCATTTTTCTTTCCTTTATTTATCTATTTATTTAATCTAAACTTATTTATAAATAGAACTTTGTGTGTGTATGTGTGTGTATCTGTGTGTAAGTCCGTTACCTATAGACACCGAAACGGCTGAATCGATTTTCTTAAAAATTTAAAAGGTTGTACTATAAGCGTCTGCGAGTGTTCTTAGCTAGGTTTTGTGTCGAGGTACCCCAATAAATATCGAAAATCGATAATCGAAAAAATCGGATTATAAAAGGAGTGGTCCCAATTTAAACAAATTTGATACACTCATAGACAAAGACATAAGAAACGATATTCAAAAGTTCAAGGTTGCAGTTCTTACAATAGTGCAGAAAATCGATAATATATATATATATATATATATATATAAAAGGCAAGATATTTGTGTGTGTGTCTGTTTATCTGCCGGTATGTGTGTATTTTTTTCAGTCCTTTTGTTTTAGTTTTTGCTTCGGGTTTGGCTCTAAGTAGGTATAATTGTAGTTCTTAGTCTCAGTCAGGATACCATTTACTCAGAGGACTTATTTAGCCTTCAAAATTCAGTTTACGACGAAAAAAACTTATTTGATATCGATACCAGGAAATCAAAATTTGACTTACAACCATTCATTTTTCTTTCAGTCTACGGTTTCGCATTAAGTGGAACCAACTATTGCTTTTTAGTCATTCCTGCCAACGTCCAAAGAGTCTGATCCCCAGGACCATCGATTAGTTTTAAAGCTTTCATTACACCCGAGCAACGCTGGGCTATACTGCTAGTTTATTTTTCCATTTTCGATTCTAGTGTTGTCATTTACGAAACTCAGATTTACCAAGGATATTCCAGTCATTTTTTCCGCCTGTAGAACTCCCTTCTGTATACTTGCTCCTCTGACGCAGTCTCCAAAAAATTTGAATGCAATGTCAATTACCATCTCTTGTCCAATTGACTCCAGTCCTTCTCTCGTCCTTTCTCCATCACCTCGTGTATCTTATTCTTTTCCTTTCTCACTCTATCCTTGCAACTGTCTTCCCATCATTCTCTTGCCCTTCCTCCGACAACCCCTGTTCGCTTAAACTTTCACACTTCTCTTAAGTGCGCCCCTCGGCACCAGTGGCGGTACCGCCTTGCTTGGGATGAAACGATTAAAAAACTCATCCTCTGTCCTGAAGAGGACATAACTCTTCGGACGCAAATCCATGGTCCCTCGAAACAGACGAATGTCAGTAAATACTCCGTCTGACGAAAAAGACACGTGTATGGCACCTAGTGAGAATCGAACTCACTACAGTCTGAGAAGCTCGTCTGCTAACCATTATTGAGTGGTGAAAGCAAATTTTAAAGGTGATTTTTCAAATTCTAACTAATAGAATGTAAATTATGTGTAATTACGTTAAACAATTATATGTGCATCATAGATATTTTAGTATATGCTTTTATTTTTTTATGAGATTTCAATTTCGGGAATACATTTTCAAAAATAATCTTGTCTACAAATTCATCCATAAATATTAACTTAGAAGAGTTTTTACCGATTTTTATTTTTGTAAAAGAAATGTGACCTAATTGCAACTAATAAGAGCAATCGATACGATTATAAGTGAAGTGTTTCATAGGATATCCCGATCATCGTTCCATAATGTTTCATATCATGTACGAAGATACTCTTCCAAAACAGTCAGTTAAGCGCCATACGTGATACACGCTTGGGCGATCATGTCTCGAAAGAGACATGACTGACTGGGCAGAAGATTATCCCGCAGCAGGTTGCCATTGCTTTCTGCAGTAGACTGGTTGCCGACCAAGGCTATAGAACCCAATCTGTCCTGTTATTTGACTCATAGCTAGAGGGGCAAGAAAAGTAGTATATTATTAAATAGTAATTAGTCGGTGATCAGTTTATTACTTCATAACAATAGAAAACAGATCCCCCACTTTATGCGCAGTAGAAGTTTTAATTCTTTTCAACTATTATATTCAGTCAGTCAGTTATGTGCCATACGTGATACACGCTTGGGCGATCATGTCTTGAAAGAGACATGACTGACTGGGCAGAAGATTATCCCGCAGTACGTTGCCATTGTTTCTGCTGTAGACTGTTTGCCGACCTAGGCTATAGGACCCAATCTGTCCTGTTATTTGACTCATAGCTATAGGGGCAAGAAAGGTAGTATATTATTAAGTAGTAATTAGTCGGGGATCACTTTATTACTTCATAACAACAGAAAACAGATCCCCCACTTTATGCCCAGTAGAAGTTTTAATCGTTTTCAACTATTATATTCAGTCAGTCAGTTACGTGCCATACGTGATACACGCTTGGGCGATCATGTCTTGAAAGAGACATGACTGACTGGGCAGAAGATTATCCCGCAGTAGGTTGCCATTTCTTTCTGCGGTAGACTGGTTGCCGACCAAGGCTATAGAACCCAATCTGTCCTGTTATTTAACCCATAACTGGAAGAAATAAACGGATTAATACCTTTCCCAAGGGTATTTGCGCGTAAGTGAATGCAATGAATTCAGCTGGATTTCGAACCCGGTTCCCCGATTTCTCGTTCCGAGCCGATATCCAATGCACCACAACGCACATCCAAAACAGTACATATTGATAAAAGAAAATAAAAGATTACCTCATCTGCAATTATCAATAATTAATATTGATAATTTATCTTGAGCGTACGCTAGAAGTGGTCGAATTAACTAATTAATTTACCCAATTAAAATTTAATCAAATCAGCAAGTCTATTTATCTCAAATGAAATAATATTTTCCCATGAAAGCAGTTTGAAGAAGAACCTCTCTAAAATGCCAAACTTGTGATGAACTAGGACAAGATAAAATGTCATTAATAAGGAACATTAACCGAGCAGCCAGTAATACTGCCGATTGAAATTTATAAAATTTTCTGTTAAAATTTTTTAAAATAAGTTTCTCAAGTTCAGTAGTTGTTATCACGCTTTCCAGTATTGATGGATATTTTCTTCCTAAGAGTTTTATATTTTAAGTTGTTTAGATTGTCAAAATATTATTTCATTATTTTCTCTTCTTCCATGCGGTATTCATTTTAGATGTTGCAGCTGTTGGAAGTTCTCAAGTGATTTGGTTTCTGTTATCTTATACAATTCTTTGGGATTCTTTTGGGATTATTTTCTCTTCTTCTATGAGCTATTCATTTTAGTTGTTGCTGATGTTGGAAGTTCTCAACTGATTTGGTTTCTGTTATCTTATACAATTCTTTGGGATTCTGTAGCGCCAATATACGAGGTTCGAAGTAGAATAGTCTTGGTCTAAAGATAAAACGTAAAAATTTTAGTCATGTCATTATTTTCTCGTCTTTCACGCGCTATTCATTTTAGTTGCTGCTGTTGGAAGTCCTCAAGTGATTTGGTTTCTGTTATCTTATACAATTCTTTGGGATTCAGTAGCGCCAATATACGAGGTTCGAAGAAGAATAGTCTTGGTCTAAAGATAAAACGTAAAAATTTTAGTCATGTCATTATTTTCTCGTCTTTCACGCGCTATTCATTTTAGTTGTTGCTGCTGTTGGAAGTCCTCAAGTGATTTGGTTTCTGTTAGCTTATACAATTCTTGGGGATTCTGTAGCGCCAGTCTATGAGGTTCGAAGAAGAATAGTCTTGGTCCAATTTTAACCATTGATCTAAAAATCTAGTTGTATATATATCTTTCTGATCACGTTTCTTTGCTATGAGCAATTAATAAATTATCATGCTTTTGTGTAAACGGTCACGACTCTCCACTGTTTCTTATCCTTTGCTAAGCTAAGTAATATATGCTCTTGTATTACCTTACATAATGTTTGTAGGCTTGTTTTTTTTTTCAATCATTAACTCAAGCTTGTCTATTTTCCTCCTATTTATTTTTGTATTTGATCAGACCTGTGAGTATTAATTTCTCCAAACCTTATTTCCTCATTACGTCCCACAAAATTACCTCTTCCTAATAACACCATTTTCTTTGCAGTTCATATTTTTCTTAAAAAGATCACCTTCTCGGCACTCACGCGCATTGTTCCGGTTACACTCAGTATCCTCCAGTAGAACCACATCTCTGACTGTTCAAGTCACTTTTTGTCTGTCAGGAAACTGACATATATTGGAGATTATATAGCACGTCGGGGCTTAGCACTTTCTTGGTTTATAAAGACATTTTTTTATCACCTCTTAAAATTTGTTTGGTTTCTGGAAGGTGTCATTTGCAATTCCCATGCCATTTCAGATTTCTTTCTCGCGTTTTGTGTTCTCTGGTTGGTCATTGACTAGATAGTAACGTTTTCGCGACAGCTTGATTTGAACGTCCCCAATATGTAACTAGCAACTTCGACTTTCTCCTCAGATGGCAACCGTGGATTCCTCCGCTTAGCGTTAATGGTTAACCCTTTCTTTTGTTAATATCTATAACACACATTTTAGTTCCCTTCTGAAATTGCCAACGTTTGCGTATCTTACGAGGTCGACCGAAAAGTTCATAGGCTAACCAAGACACTCGCATTTAATGTAAACAAATGAGATTTGCTTTTCAAATTTCACCTTTCGGTCCACCCTTTCTTCCATAAGTGTTGCTGTGCTTTGACCCCAGATATGACGTCAACATCACTGAAGTGTTTTTGATCCTCTGGTCTATGTGTCCAAAAAGTGCCTTAACCCAAAGATTTGTGAGTTCAATCCCTGGCGTCAAGGATGAGAAAAAAACTTGGATAGTTATCAAGGCCAAATGACTAAAAATGAGATTGATACCGAGCAAAGCGAGGGATCGGATGTTTGCACTCTCAGGATCAGAAAGCAAATGACCAAAACTGGTCTTTGCGCATCCGGCTCCATGCATATGTTCCGACAGAAAGCCAAAAATTAATAAATACCAAATTCCTATTCGCGAGCCTACGCGAATTTTATTTATCATCCAATGGGAAGCCCAGAATTAAATACCGGTGTGAATTCCCAAATGACCTGCTGGGACCCACAAAGACGAAATAAAAAGCCGACACAGAAAGCATCGCCAGAGTTGAAAAAGTGCGAGCATAATTAGCACGTCCCTTGACCTCGTCAAGCGATTCACTATGCTCGCCTCGCCTTTCCCTCTCACCTTCTTCTTCGCTGTCCCCTGAGGTACTTACCCGAGCAAAGGAGCGGAAACATAAAAGACATTCCTAACTGACAACGCTCACACAAACATACCCACAAACTCTCTTTCGGCATTTACTGCTACAAAAATTTTAATGTCCGTTGGACCCATCCTAAAAAAATATTTTATTTGTAAAAGCACCTTAATTGATATCTATATATATATATATATAAATGTTGTTTCTATACTCAATTTGATTTTCTTGTTTTATAACCCCTTTTATAACTTATAGTGGGCTATCTACTAACGAAGCCAAATTCACTTAATCTGTTTCAACATACAATTACATTTCACTAGAACGGATGGCCCACTATAATATACAAAGATATTCCTTTTCCATGATAGGGTTCAGTGTTTCAGGATTTAATACTCTCACTTCTGCCTGAATTTTGCCTGTCAGTCGTTGGAGAGTCTGTGGCTTGTTGGCGTAATCCTTTTCTTTGAGATAATCCCACTGGACGAAATCAGGTTTTGTCAGATCCGAGAAACACGGTGGTCAGTTTATGCTGGAAGTGTGAAAAATTATTACTCCCTACTTCAAATGTGCCTGAGAAGCTGGATTGTGGCCCATGTAGTATGAGTCGTTGTTGGAGTTTTTTTTGGGGGGGGTACCTTTGTATACTAATGAGCCAGCCATGAGCTGACTCATTTTATAATTCACAAATAGAAAGGTTGACCAATCAGAATATCCAATGCAACGTGTATAAAAGACGAGCATATTTTCCCGAGTATTGGTGATATAGTCCGATTCAGTAGATTGTCCGACTCGTGAGTGTTAATCTTTGACCGTGTTTTATTGAATAGATTACGTACTGCATTGTATTCTATATACATGAACTATGGTGGACATGGTCAACAGTCGTAGTTTCATCTTCGTGTACAGAAAGAGGTTGATGCATTTAAAAATTCGTTAGAATGATGTCCGAGATATCCAACCTGTCGAGACCGGCTTCATGTTAATGTGCTCAAATCTTCTTCAATACTCTCCCTTACCGGCTTAACTGCTTCTTAATTCCTTCGTTTAAGGTCACTTACTAAACCTTTACTCTCAAAATTTGAAGCATCTCTCCCACCGTAATGACGACGATATGCTAGTTCAGTTTGAATTATTGATCCTTGGTTTTCGTAGACAGATTTCATTGTGTTCTTTTCTCAGTTGTATATTATAGAGGAGTAATTTCCAAAGCCTTATTTATAAAATATATGAAAGAAAACTAAAAGAATAAATGTTGTGTAGTCTTGTTTAGAAACCACACAAATTAATAATAACACAAACGGATATGGAGAGATGAAACGCAAATTATATTGAACAAAATATAATACAACCTCGAACACGGGTTAGTAATATACAAATACTGTTAGTAGGAATCAATATATACAATCTTGAAGAGAAAAGTCCGGGTAAGTCTATATTCTTACTGACCAACGAAGCGGCGGTCCAACTACTTAACTCCTTCTACACACTCTCTCTCTCTAACACTCACTGTGACAACCATTACCGTTCACTGTAGACATGATTATATGTACACCTTAGACGAGTCCATTTGTTGTGCAATAACGGGGTAATCCCCAACACTAAATAAGTTTTTCTATTAATCTTTCATTCTATATAGCGACTTTTGGGACATCCTGTTTGTTGTTATATTCCATCAAGTTGTTGTTAGAGTTGCTGAGACTCTTCAACTATAACATTGTCAGCTCTCTGACTTCGGGTAGAGGGCGCTCTCTGCTTCCGAGCAGAGAGCAATAACCCAGTCGTGGTTCCGCCGAAGGGTAGAGGCACGACTGGGCAAAAATAGACAGACATTTTTTTGGCCGGGCCATATAGCCCGGAAATCCCAGTCAAAACTGACCATGTGTCACATGTTGCCCTTACTGGGAGAGACAACTAAATATAGTTGTTATATTCCATCAAAGATTGTAATCTTTGTACAGCGAAATTATTTTTCGACTTTTTCTCTGTCTTTCTTGGAATTAGATTGTATCAGAAATCTTTTCTGGATACTATTTTAACTTTTAATTTTGCATCTACAGGTATCTCAGTTATGGCACAAGGCCAAGCTCATCAATCATACACTAAAAGCAGTCACGGGTGTATATTTGGCAACATTATTGCAGTTAGCAATCATTCTAAAATAGACTCTTCTAGTTTTGCTTGGAAATAAGAAAAAAATGATTATGGCACGAGCCTACAAATATTATTTTCCTGTCTATATGGAAGATATCCCATTTCTAACATATGTACGTGTAAAATTATTTCGATGAAGAAGAAACACATATTTAGTTGATATTTCTCCAAAACACTATATCTATTGAGTTCTTTTTTTCTTCTTCTTGTTCATTATCATGTATCAACACACAAGCAAACCCACATATATATTTTATTATTATTATGGTCGTTATTATTACTATTATTATTACTGACACTTAGATAAGAACGCAATTTAAAATTAAAGAAAAGACAAAGTGTTTGACAATGTCTAACAATATTTCTTCGAGTTGTGTTTAAATATTGCATGCAAGTATAAATTTATAAAAAATAGAAGTCTTTGTACAAACGTCGCTTGTCTTGAGAAAAACGGTTTTGACTCCTCATCAATAAGAAACAAATAATTCACCCATTACAGCAGCAAAGAACCTAAAAAGAAAATAAAAAGAAAATTACCAAATGCAGAAACAATGACAAATTAAGCTTTTTCATGGCTAGTACCCTACCTGTAACAAATAAGCTGATGTTGACAAACACTGTAATCATCAGTGGATGCGTAGGGCAGGTTTAACAGCTGAAACGGAAGACTTCATTCTTACTGCACATAAGTAATACTTGCTAACTACAAATTACCAAGCACACTTAATGACTAACTGCGTTAGACCAAAATGCCAAAATGCAGATTTTGTGATAAACATACAAAAAAAAAAAAAATGACCATCTTGTATCCAGTTATACAGTATTAACACCCACTGTATATAAATACAGTCAAAAAAAAAACGTGGGTTAATATCTGCATGGATAAATAATCTTTCAGGAAATGAAAAATAATCTTTCCGGAAATGAAAAATAATCTTTCCGGAAATGAAAAATAATCTTTCCGGAAATGAAAAATAACCTTTCTGGAAATGAAAAATAATCTTTCCGGAAATAAAAAATAACCTTTCCGGAAATGAAAAATAATCTTTCCGGAAATGAAAAATAATCTTTCCAAAAATGAAAAATAACCTTTCTGGAAATGAAAAATAATCTTTCCGGAAATGAAAAATAATCTTTCCGGAAATGAAAAATAACCTTTCCGGAAATGAAACTGCAAGAATTTGATATGAACACCACCCAGACTCGGTGACGAACATAGGATTTGTAACAATTTTACGGAATTTAGAATTTATACAGACGGGATAATCAAAAGCTAATTGCCGAGATATCGTTACTAGAGACCGCTAAAACAGAATGTGACTTCTTATTCAACTGGTAGTCTCTTCAGGCTGTAATATATATATATATACTAGCAGTATAGCCCGGCATTGCTCGGGTGTAATGAAAGCTTTAAAAATTATCCATGGTCCTGGAGCTCAGACTCTTTGGATGTTGGCACGAAAAACTAAAAAGCAATAGTTGTTTCCAGTTAAAGCGAAACCGTAGACTGAAAGAAAAATGAATGGATGTAAGTCAAATTTTGATTTCCTGGTATCGATATCAAATAAGTTTTTTTCCTCGTAAACTGAAATTTGAAGACTAAATAAGTCCTCTGAGTAAATGGCATCATAGTTGAGACTAAGAACTACAATTATACCTACTTAGAACCAAACCCGAAGCAAAAACTAAAATAAAAGGGCTGAAAAAGTACAGACATACAGGCAGATAAACAGATACACACACAAACATCTTGCCGTTTATTTATATATATTATCGATTTTGTGCACTATTGTAAGAACTGCAACCTTGAAACTTCTGAATATCGTTTCTTATGTCTTTGTCTATGAGTGTATCAAATTTGATTAAAATCGGACCACTCCTTCAATAACCCGATTTTTTCGATTATCTATTTTCGATATTTATCGGGTGTACCTCAACACAAAACCTAGCTAAGAACACTCGCAGACGCTTATAGTACAATTGTGTAAATTTTCAAGAAAATCGTTTCAGCCGTTTCGGAGTCTATAGGTAACGGACACACACACACACACACTCACTCACACACACACACACACACTCACAGACACACACACAGAGAGAAAGTTCCATTTATAAATAAGTTTAGATATATATATTTTTTAAACATATCACCCCGAGCAAGGCAGTAACGCCACTGATGTGCAGGGGGCTACATAAGAGTAAAAAGATTAGAAGAGAGTGAAGAGAAGAACAAACCAGTTAGAAAGTAGCAAGAGAAGGATGGGAATACAGGTGTGATGACAGTTGCAGAGGTGGAGAGAAAGGAAAAGATCTACGGGGCGGTGTGGAAAGAACTAGGGTCGAATGATTAAGAGATGAATATTGACCTTGCATTTAAATTCTTGGAGGTTGTATTCCGTCAGGGAAGCAAGAATAAGGAAGCGAGTTCCACAGGCGAGAAGTGCGAAAAAGAAGCTGCAGGAGTAGAATTATCGTCTGCATTTAGTTGATCTAACTGTGAATGGGTTAGACCCAGTTGCCAGTCTGGTTGTACGAGTAAGCACCTGTTGTGGAGACACCAGTGACTAAAGTTCGTTGGAGCAGAAGACATGAAAGTATTTATAAGACAGACAAAGATGTCTGAAGATCTTTAAAAACCTAACAAAATACAAGTATATTGGAATGAAAATCTACGAAAATATTATATATTAGGACATCGATAATTCTCATTGTAGTTGGGACTCTCAGTTTTATTGAAAAACGTTCCGACAGACTCATTGAAATGGATTCCTGGTAGTTCAAGGCTTAAAGAAAAAATTCTATTCAAAAGTACAGCTCACACATTACAAATGGCTTTAGTTATGCTAAATGTGTGTAATCTTAGGGAGTCTTTTGTTGTTGCTGTTGTTTTTCTCTTTAAAAAAAAGCTCAGTGGTAATTATCTGATGTGGAGCCAAACGTGGGTCCACAGAAATATAACACGGAACACGAGGTGTAGGTTAAAGAAAGATGTGCTTACAGAAAATGTTACAAAAAAGAAAGGTACAAATAAGTAGTGCTTACGAATCCAGTATAGTCTTTGGTAGTAGACTGCGGTCATGCGAACAGGGCTACTGGCGGGTTCCCCACTACTTCTCTTACCCACTTCCTGACACTCCCTATAACCTGTCACTCTTTCTCATAACTTTCTCTCATGCTCCTTTCTCCGTCCACTCCATTCTCATCAGTATTCTCATCCTTCTCTTAGCCACTTCCTGACACTCCCTATAACCTGTCACTCTTTCTCATAACTTTCTCTCATGCTCCTTTCTCCGTCCACTCCATTCTCATCAGTATTCTCATCCTTCTCTTAGCCACTTCCTGACACTCCCTATAACCTGTCACTCTTTCTCATAACTTTCTCTCATGCTCCTTTCTCCGTCCACTCCACTCTCATCAGTATTCTCATCTTTCTCTTATCCACTTCCTGACACCCCCTATAAGCTGTAACCCCTGCAAAACAGTGGCAGTAAAATGCCTTGCTTGGGGCTATATGATTATATATATATAGTCATCTCCTATCTCACTAACCTGCATCCTCTCTCTCTCTCTCTCTCTTTCTCTCTCTCTCATGCTCCTTTCTCCGTCCACTCCACTTATCAGTATTCTGATCCTTCTCTTACTCACTTCTTGACACCCCCTATAGCCTGTCATTCTTTCTCATAATTTTTCTCCTATGTAACTGATGTGGAGCCAAAAGTGGGTCCACAGAAATATAACACGGAACACGAGGTGTAGGTTAAAGAAAGATGTGCTTACAGAAAATGTTACAAAAAAGAAAGTTACAAATAAGTATAGCTTATGAATCAAGTCTCTTCCTTCGTATTAGACTGCCGGTCATGCGCACAGTGCTACTGTATTTACTAGCCATCCCACGCAAGGACAGATGTGACACATGGTCATTTTATAGTGGGTATTCCCGGCCATATAGCCGGGCCAAAAAATCTCTGTCTATTTTTCCCCAGTCGTGGTTCTACCCTTCGGCGGAACCACGACTGGGTTTGTGCTCTCTGCTCGGAAGCAGAGAGCGCCAGCCACCCAAAGGCAGAGAGCTGACAGTATCAATAGAAGCACATGCGTGCAGTGCTACTATCTGTCCTCCTTACTGTATTTACTAGCCTCCCCACGCAAGGCCGGATGTGACACATGGTCATTTTAATGTGGGAATTCCCGGCCATATAGCCGGGCCAAAAAATCTCTGTCTATTTTTCCCCAGTCGTGGTTCTACCCTTCGGCGGAACCACGACTGGGTTTGTGCTCTCTGCTCGGAAGCAGAGAGCGCCAGCCACCCAAAGGCAGAGAGCTGACAGTATCAATAGAAGCACATGCGTGCAGTGCTACTATCTGTCCTCCTTACACACTTACTGCTATCACGCACCTATTAATATAGCAGTGGGTGAGTCCATGTTGAGGTGAGTATGGGTTTCACAACAATATCATGATGCCATTTATGATGTTAGGTCTCCTGTTGGAACAAAAATCAAAGAAAATAATAAAATAATAAATTCATCCTTCTAGCAAACGCCAAGTGTATAGAATAGAAGTTGAACAGAAGAAAAAATGTTTCCAAAGAATTGAAGTACAAGAGACTCACGAAAATAATAGCCGAACTGCTTCCTTGTTAAAACTAAGGGTCAAATGTTCGTATTGTCTTGTTGATTTCAACTTTTGTCATGTTTTCCTCTGTCCAATAATAGTTTTACACATTTTCTATTTAAATTCCTAAAGCGATATTCTGCCGAAGTTTACCTGATCCGTATTTCAATTTCTTTCTTACATTTAACAAATCATTTATCCACTAGCAGTATAGCCCTGCGTTGCTCGGGTGAAATGAAAGCTTTAAAACTAATCCATGGTCCTGGAGCTCAGACTCAGCCTAAAGAATATTTGAAATAATAAAATGATTGCGACAATTTACCAATCGCACCTAATATATATATATATATATATATATATATATATATATATATATATACTAGCAGTATAGTACGGTTTTGCTCGGGTGTAATAAAAGCTTTAAAACTAAACCATGGTCCTGGAGCTCAGACTCAGCCTAAAGAATATTTGAAATAATAAAATAAGTGCGACAATTTACCGATCGCAACTAACATATATATATATATATATATATATATATATATATATATATATACTAGCAGTATAGCTCGGCGTTGCTCGGGTGTAATGAAAGCTTTAAAACTGGTATCATGGTTGAGACTAAGAACTACAATTATACCTACTTAGAGCCAAACCCGAAACAAAAACTAAAACAAAAGGACTGAAAAAAATACAGACATACCGGCAGATAAACAGACACACACACAAACACCTTGCTTTTTATATATATATATTATCGATTTTCTGCACTATTGTAAGAACTGCAACCTTGAGACTTCTGAATATAGTTTCTAATGTCTTTGTCTATGAGTGTATCAAATTTGATTAAAATCGGACCATTCCTTCTATAACCAGATTTTTTCGGTTATCGATTTTCGATATTTATCGGGTGTACCCCGACATAAAACCTCGCTAAGAACACTCGCAGACGCTTATAGTACAACTGTGTAAATTTTCAAGAAAATCGGTTCAGCCGTTTCGGTATCTATAGGTAAAACACACACACACACACACACACACACACACACACACACACACACACACACAGAGACAAACTTCCATTTATAAATAAGTTTAGATAAGGCCCAATATTTATTTTGTATAGTTTTACTAGTTTAGCCCAGAACTGATACTGGGTATGACGGTAAACTGCATCCAGCAGCAAGGCCTCTGATCAGAAGGTTGTGAGGAGCATGGAACCATCTCTTAGTTGCTGCTGTTCTCAGGTCCACCCTGACCCGGAGTGGTAGCACCTGTTAGGATCGTAGCTATGGGCAAATAGTTAACCCCCAAACTGGGGTCAAAACACTATGAAAGCATAAACTTGTCCTGAGTATGACGATAAACTGCATCTGGCAGCAAAATTTCTGATTAGGAGGTTGTGAGAAGCATATAACCACCTCTTAATTGCTGTTGTTTACAGATCCACCCTGATCCAGAGTGGTAGCACCTGTTAGGGTCCCAGCTATGCCATGAAAGCATAAAAATAGACTTTTATAGAAATATATTCATAAAAATAGACTTTTATGGAAAAATATACATTTTTGAAGGAAAAAAATTGCCATAATACATTTTTGAAGAAAAAAATTATTACCAGCATTACATTTTTGAATACAAAACTTGAAAACATCTTCAGTTTTTCAAAAATAAATTAAAAACAAAATTTCCTCAAAATCTGACTAAATCAACCTTTCAAATATAACCGAACATTAAAAAAATACCTTAAAACGCCACTATATTGGCATTAAATAATCGACAGCCGTTGATATGCTGTTAAACAAATCTCAAACTCAAAACTCAATTCAACCCAAAACAGCTAGGATGCATTATGCCACTTCACAGTGTCGAATCAACTGCATGTTCCCCGTATTTCAGTTATAAGTTAAAAGTTCTGCTTAGACAATTACCAATTTCCTTATCGTCTTGTATTCTAAATCTGTTTATGGTTACGGGTCTTTCTCTGTGCATTATTAACTTTACACATTTCTATATTCTAAATCCAATTGTGATGTTTTTGTTATGTATAACGTCTGGTTCTTCAACGAACAACGATAATGACTCATGAAATATAACAACCTACAAGAACACGTATATATACAAATATAAACATATTTTTATTCTTCATCGATGGCGGATCTGTGAAATGAAGGATGTGGCCAGAGAGGATCACGCACACGCAAAAGTTGTTCCGAGTCGTTAACCAGCAGGAGTTTTCTTCTCTTTTTGCTTCACTGCGTTCTGTTTTCGGCCAGAAAAACCTAAACTTATATAAATCAAAATTTCCACGCATTTTTGTCTTCTCGGGTTTTCGATTAATTGTGTTATCTATGGCCAGGCAAATCTGTCAATCAGCTTCATTGTCTTTCAACCCGGCTGCCTTTGATACCGATCATAGCTTCGTCAATCATTGCTCACGTTTTCCGCCATTGATGTCAATCAAGTTTTTGTCGGCCATTACGCGCGTTTTCTGCCTTTAATCAAAATTTTGTCGGTCACTGCTTGTTTTTTCTATATTTAATGTCAATCATATCTCTGTCGAGTCAAGGTAATTTTTTTTAATCATTTCACCCCGAGCAAGGCAGAAATGCCACTGATGAGCGGGGAGCTACATAACTGTAAAAAGATTAATTAGAAATGACTAAGGAGTACAAACTAGTTAGAAAAGAACAATAGAAAGCTGAGAAAGCAGGTGCGATGACAGATACATAGATGGAGAGAAAGGGAAGGTTATACGGGGTCGGGAGAGAGCTAGAGTCCAGTGGTTAATTGATGAGTATTGACATTGCATTTAAATTTCTGGAGGTTGTAGCCGTCAGGAAAGCAAGAATATGGGAGCGAGTTCCACAAGGCGGGAAGTGCCAGAGAAGAAGCTGAAGGAGTAGAATTGTCGTCTGCATTTGGGTAACCTGACTGTGAATGGGTGGGACCCAGTTGCCAGTCTGGTTGCACGAGTAAACACCTGTTGAGGAGGCACCAGTGACTTAAGTTCGTTCGAGCAGAAGCCGTGGAAGTATTTATAGAACAGACAAAGGGAGGCCACATTTCGACGGTGGGGAAGTGGCTGCAGTCGAGCCGCCAGATCAGTACCTATCACATTATAGACTCTCCTTTGGAGCCTGTCGAGAACACTGAGGAGAACGGCAGGGGCACCTGACCATAAATGGCAGCAGTACTCCATGCACGGACAGATGGTTGACTTGTATATATGCAGGATGGATTCAGGAGGAAAAAACATCCTGCATCGACATAGTGACCCAACCTTCTTAGCAGTAGATTTAGCTATGGATTCAATATAGTGGTTCCATTTGAGGCCTGAGGAGAGGGTAAGGCCGAGGAGGGGTAGTGTGTTGCTCTCAGGGAGAATCGCTTGGTCCATGCTTATGAGAGGCAGGAGAGGTTGCCTGTGATGGTTGACAGACAACAGCTTGGTCTTAGACGCATTGAAGTTGATAAGCCACTTCTTGCCCCAATTCACCACAGGTCAGCAGCGAGATTATGTCTGTCCGCTACGACACGTTTCTTACTGGTGCGGGAGTATATTGTGGTGTCATCTGCGTAGATGCCTACTTGGGAACTGATCACATCTGGGAGGTCGTTGATGAAAATAAGGAAGAGCGTCGGGCCCAGGATAGAGCCCTGTGGGACACCAGCATTCGTACTGTAGGATGAAGAGGCATGCCCATTCAAAACGACCTTCATTTTGCGGTTATTTAAACAAGATTGGATTAGGTCAAGCAGGTGACCGGTAATACCGTAACCCCGTAGCTTGCATAGGAGGCCAGAGTGCTAAACCCTGTCAAAAGCCTTGGAGATGTCCAGAGCAATCGCGCGAGCCTCGTCAGACTCATCAAGGGCCTGGAGCATGTACTCCGTTACGGTTGTTAGCAAGTCGGCCGTGGACCTGGCAAAGTGGAAGCCATATTGCCTGTCAGAGAAGAGTTTGTGGGCAGTAAGATGTTGAACTATTTCAGCATTGATTATGGCCTCGAATACTTTCCCGAATATCGGTAGAAGACTGATAGGACGATAATTGGATGGGTCCGAGGGTTCACCACAATTTTTAAATACAGGAACGACTGAAGAGTACTTCCAGCATGCAGGAAAGCAGACATATTTTCTATGCATGGAGGAGTTTTCATGTAATCCCTATTCATGTGGCAGAATTTTACCTTCCATTATGGAAAGTGTGGTTCTGCATAAATTTTTTAAAACAATTATTGTAGCTTTCTAGTTTTCGTGTTTTAGCCAGCTAATCGTGTGCAGTTCGACTTCCAGTTGAATTCATTGAATTCACTTACGTGCAAATACCCTTGGGAAAGGTATTAATCCGTCTCTTCCTTCCAGTTATGGGTTAAATAACAGGACAGATTTGGTTCTATAGCCTTGGCTATAGCCTTGGCTGGCAACCAGTCTACCGCAGAAAGCAATGGCAACCTACTGCGGGATAATCTTCTTCCCAGTCAGTCATGTTTCTTTCGGGACACGATCGCCCAAACGTGTATCACATATGGCACTTAGCTGACTGAATCGTGTGCATGTGTGTGTGCGTGTGTTTGTGTGTGTGTGTGTGTGTGTTTGTGTTTCTGTTTTTGTGTGTGTATATTTGTGTTCGTGTGTGTGCCTGTGTGTGTGTTTGTGTTTGTGTGTTTGTGTTTGCGTGTGTTTGTGTCTGCGTGTGTTTGTGTTTGTGAGTGTGTTTGTGTGTGTGTTTGTGTTTATGTTTGTGTTTGTGTGCGTGTTTGTGTTTGCGCGTGCGCGTGTGTTTGTGTTTGTGTGTGTTTGTCTTTGTGTATGTGTTTGTGTTTGCGCGTGCGCGTGTGTTTGTGTGTGTTTGTGTTTGTGTGTGCGTTTGTGTTGTGTGTGTGTTTGTGTTTGTGCGTTTGTATTTGCGTGTGTTTGTGTGTGTTTATGTTTGTGTTTGTGTGTGTGTTTGTGTTTGTGCGTGTGTTTGTGTGTGTTTATGTTTGTGTTTGTGTGTGTGTTTGTGTTTGCACGCTCGCGCTCGCGCGCGCGCGCGCGCGTGTGTGTTTCTTTCTTCCACAGCCGCTTGTATTTGTTTTGTGTTTACTTTCTGTCTGTACCATCGTCTGGTTTACTGTTTATAATTATCACTCAAACGTTTAACTAATCCGCCGTTGTAATTAATATTCTGATCAAAGATATGATCATTAAGTTTTCATTCAGTCAATATCTGGAAATCATGTGACAGCACGTCTCGTCAAAATCACAGGATTTTCCTCAGTATTCGACCTGATTTTAGTTATGCTAAATTCTTTTCTTTCCATTTAACTCCCAATAACCCGTTTCCGCTTAATGACATAATCGCCATCTTTTATTGTCCTTTCTCTTCGCTGAACTCTTCTCATTTTCTGTTACCCCCAATAACCCGTTGCCTCTTAGTGACATTATTGTCATCTTCTGTCTTTCTTGAACATGTTCTTTTATAGTCCTGTCTCGTTACTATTTTTTTTATTTCCTTTCATTCTTACTAACCCGTTGCCTCTTAGTAGCAATAGTTTCCATATTGTCTTTTTTTAATCATGTTCTTTTATTTTATTTTCGCCACGCTAAATTCTTTACACTCTATTTCACTCCTAGTAACTCTCTTGCGTCTTAATAGCATTGTCCCCTTGCTTGAGGTGAAAAGATATTTTTTAATTCGTTCTGATTTTCCCTATTTTTCTTTTCTCCTCAGAAACCTTTTCTTAGTTTTCTTTTACAAACAATCATCGCCTGTATATAAATGGCTTAATGACCTTTCTTTGGGATGAATGTTTTCGTTTGTTTAATTTTTTTCTCTCTTTTATAGGTCTACTGATTACCCAGCTCGACTCAATTTCACTTTGAATTAATTAACAAATCTTTCGTATTAAACCCTCGTAAACAGGATAAGCCTGCTGTTATGATCTTTCAAGAGAAATGCGAAAACTGAAAGAGAATTAACATCATTATTTTTATGGATTTAGACAAAATGAAATTTAAGAGGACTAGTTTGAGGTTACCTCCCTTGAGTGTTCCCTATTAATGGCGTTTTATTCTTCTCGCGTAACGTTTAGAATTATTTCTTCTAAGCCTTCGAGAGCCATTAATTTGACGCTCTATTCCACTTTACGATGTGAAATATTTTAAGGATTATTAACTTCATCTCTGCAATAAATTATTACTTCCCATCAGTCTATAATACTTGTTGCAATCCAAACAATTTTAGGCTGTCAGAAAATTTATACGAAACGCGAAAATAAGACAAGGATGACGTTAAATTCTGCTGATGAAAAAGTAGCTACTTGGATGGAAAATTTGGTGTCAGCTGATGAGGTTTTTCATAATATCTCGAAGAAACAGTGCACGCTGTTTTTTAATTTCCTTAAATCGACAGTTTGGATTTCACATTATCCAACCGCAAGAAGAAAAGACTAACCCCCGCTGTAAAGCTATTTTCCCCCCACCTCAAACTCATAACCGTTACGTAACATATTGGTTTGTCCGGAAAGTTCATCCTGATTTTTAATAGAAATTAAAGTTCACGTCGATTTTTAAGGGGAATTAATGTTCATGCCGTTTTTTAAAGGATACTACAGATATAAGATAGTTGTCGTGTCCGGATTACCTTATATCCGAGTTTCTCTTATACCCGGTTTTCTCTTATATCAGGGTTCGTTTGTTTTTATATACAATACCATAGTCCTTATTTTGTGATAAGCTAAAACATCTCTGATATCCGGGTTTCTCTTATATTCATGTCTCTTATATCCGGGTTATAGCACTAAACGAAATTATGCGATTTCATTTCAAACATACGCACCGTAATGGGGGCGCTAGAGGGTGTCGTCAGTGATATCATCGCGAGGATCACTAGGGGGTTTCGGGTCTTTCAACATCATACCCCCCTCGTTTAGGCCCGGAACGAAATCTTGCAAATGCTTCTGATTGGCGACAGTCAGAGCCACTTTCCATTTAGAGGCGAACCGTACATGAGCTCGTCCGAAACATTAATTTAAACATATTTATGCATTTTATCTTATTTAAGAGTACTAATAAAATGAAGAGAAAACAGAAATGCAGAATTTCGGGGAATTTTTGCTAACAATTTGTTTTGAAATCCAGGCACTCTCTCTAAATAGATTAAATATTTATTCAAATAAATATGAACCATTTTGTTACACAGACTTTCGCTATTTTTCCTTCAACTTAAAGATTTGACCTTTTCAGAATTTTGATGGTTTATTGGCGATGAACTCATTAAGATGTTATTTTTATATCATTCAAATAAAAATCAGAGATGGGCAATGTCTGGTGAATATGTCAGATGTGATAATGCATCCCAACCAAACTGCAACAATTTTTGCTGCGTTTCCAAAAAATGTGTGGTCTAGAATTATTCGGAAAGAAAACAACAGCTTTCCTGATCGCTAACTCTTAGCATTTTACTTGAATTGCTGCCTTCAATTCGTACAGTTGCGAGCAGTACTTTTCAGAATCAATTGAGTGGCCACTTGGTCGTAGAGGATTTTTTTCCATCCCACCAGGTGCACAGCATGACATTCTTACGCTGAAGAATTGCTTTTGGGTTGTTTGAAATTGTCTCATGCCGCTTATACTTGGATATTTCTCGATAAACATTGCTGTAAACTATCCATTTCTCATGGTCCGCCACAATTTTCTTCAAAATGGTTGCAGTTTAATTGCGTTAATACGACAAATCACAGATAGAAATGCGATCCAAAAGATTTTTTCACTCAGATCATATGATACCCAAACATCGTAGTGACTTAGGTACCTAAGCTTCACTAAGTGCTCGTGGATGATAGATTTTGATAAAATTTAGTGTTTCTGCTGTTATGTAATGCAGATTAATTCCTTGACTTGGTCGTCATCTATAGTGTATGGGGGTCTGCCTATGTGTTCTTATTCAATAAGGCTACAATCCTCAACTCAGAACCTAGTATACCACTTCGATACAGTTATATCAGCTAAAACATCTTCACTGTACTCGGCACATAGCTTATCTGTTGTTTACGTGATATTTTTGCATTTAGAATAATAAAAACACCAAGTGTCTATGATGCAAATTATAATCTTTGATTCATAAGGATAAAAAATTGACACAAATGAAATATTTTTAAACTTTCTTTCTGAATATGTAAGCACAAGCAGTATAGCCCGGCGTTGTTCGGGTGTAATGAAAGCTTTAAAACTAATCCATGGTCCTGGAGATCAGACTCTTTGGACATTGGCACGAAAGACTAAAAAGCAATAGTTGTTTCCAGTTGAAGCGAAACCGTAGACTGAAAGAAAAATGAATTTGATTTCCTGGTATCGATATCAAATAAGTCTTTTTCGTCGTAAAATGAATCTTGAAGGCTAAATAAGTCCTCTGAGTAAATGGTATCATGGCTGAAACTAAGAACTACAATTATACCAACATAGACCCAAACCCGAAGCAAAAACTAAAATAAAAGGGCTGAAAAAATACAGACATACAGGCAGATAAACAGACACACACACACACAAACATCTTGCCTTTTATATATATATATATATATATATATTATCGATTTCCTGCACTATTGTAAGAACTGCAACCTTGAAACTTCTGAATATCGTTTCTTATGTCTTTGTCTACGAGTGTATCAAATTTGATTATCGGCGGTACCGCCGAGAGGACTCAATTCATTACTTGAGAGTAATGCGTAAATCGCAGAAGTGGTAACTGTTTTTAAAATCTTCCTCTCTAGTGAGATCAATTGTAATGAGAGCATATATATATATTTTTAATCGTTTCACCCCCAAGCAAGGCGGCAACGCCACCAATGCGGAGGATGCTACACAAGAGCAAAAGACTAGATAGGAGAAGAGTAAAGAGAAAGACTAACCAGCTACAGTGGGGGTCAGAGAAAGGAGCAACAAAAGGATGGAAATACAGGTGTGATGACAGTTGCAAAGGTAGAGAGAAAGGAAAAGATATACAGGGTGATGCAGAAAGAACTAGAGTCATGTGGTTAAGAGATGGGTATTGACATTGCATTTAAATTCATGGAGATTGTAGCCGTCAGAAAAGCAAGATATGGAAGAGAGTTTCACAGGCAGGAATTGCGAGAGAAGAAGCTGCAGGAGTAGAATTTTCGTCTGCATTTGCTTAATCTAACTGTGAATGGGTGGGATCCAGTTGCCAGTCTGGTTGCACGAGTAAACTCCTGTGGCATGGGCACCAGAGACTTAAGTTCGTCGGAGCAGAAGCCATGAAAATATTTATAGAACTGAGAGAGGGAAGCCACATCTTGTCGGTGAGAAAGTGGCTGAAGTCGAGCCGCCAAATGGTACCTATTATATCACTGATTCTCTTTTGGAGCCTGTCAAGCGCACTGATATATATATATATATATATATATATATATATATATATATATATATATATATATAATGAAAGAATAAATCTAAGTAAGAGCCAACAAACCTACGTAGGTTCCACCGTGACGAGCCGTAGGGTGAAACCTAGGTAGGTTTGTTGGCTCTTGCTTAGATTTATTCTTTCTTTGTTGCTCTACTTTGTATTGAGCGCTTTAGTCTTAGGGTTCTCGTCTCGGGGTTTTTTTCTTTCCTACGAGTATTTGACGTATGCTCATGTACTTCGTTTGTTTCTTTTTTTACTTTCCCTTCTTTCCCCTCCCAGTTTGTTCTCGGTGTTTTTTTCGAGACGAACTAAAATATAGTATCACAATTATTAGTATTAGCATTATTATTTTTGTTAATATTACTATTGTTATTATATATATATATATATATATATATATAAGAAATTTGACCACCGTGGGTATATTATTAAATACGCTGAGTCAATGCGGTATTTTGGTATTTTGTTATCGCCGTTATTTTGGTACATGAATGAAGAGGGGTGAATTCTTGTCTTGTTTGTGTCAATTATTAGAATAAATAGTTCATCAATCGAAAAGGTTGTAGAATGGTTAATGATAACCATCTTTTTCTCTTTTTTATCTCCTGTGGCCTTGTGGCATAAACAATGTATTTTGTTTAATAAACAGCGTCACTGTTATTTCCTTTCCATTTCTTCTTCGTATTCATGAGATATTGGCAGGACGTATCGTCCGTGCTAACTAATTGCTATACAAAGGAAGAAGCACATTTGTAATACAATTATTGTTATTATTTAAAGTTTTGTCAAACATTATTAAAATCTAAACTTATTTATAAATGGAACTTTGTCTCTATGTGTGTGTGGGGGGGGGTGTTACCTATAGACTCCGAAAAGGCTAAATCGATTTTCTTGAAAATTTACACAGTTGTACTATAAGCGTCTGCGAGTGTTCTTAGCTAAGATTTCTGTCGCGGTACTCCCGATAAATATCGAAAATCGATAATTAAAAAAAACTGGGTTATAGAAGGAGTGGTCCGATTTTAATCAAATTTGATACACTATTAGACAAAGACATAAGAAACGATATTCAGAAGTTTCAAGGTTGCAGTTCTTAAAATAGTGCAGAAAATCGATAATATATATGTATAAAAGGCAAGATGTTTGTGTGTGTGTCTGTTTATCTGTCTGTATGTCCTTTATACAAATCCACAATTTTTATCCGATTCTCACCAAATTCACACAAATATCCTTTAGGCTGAGTCTGAGCTCCAGAACCATGGATTAGTTTTAAAGCTTTCATTACACCCGAGCAACTCCGGGCTATACTGCTAGTAAAATAACAATCACAAATCCGAATATTAATAGTGATTCAAATAATTAATATTACTAACATAATATATTGCTATTTTTAGATTCAAGAAATATCGACCATTTGTCAATGGACTGAGATTTCGAAGAAAGTAATGAAGCAAATATTAATCTTTTTTTCGAAAAAAGCAGTTGCCATATTCGTTTCAGTATCTCATTAAATATAAACCGAAATAAAACAAAAACAAATTTCGTCTCCAATAAATTAACGACATCATACCTTTTTTTCTATATTTTGTTTTCTTAGAAAATCTAATTATGAGTCAATTGGCTTCAATTTAATCTAAATTCTGTTCTGTTTTCAAAATATAACAATTCTTTCAACAGGACAATTAACCTTTTGAAGCAGCTTTCAATAAATCCGAATTTAACTGATTTTCCTGATTATTTCCAAAACAATAAATTTATATTTTGCTCACACGTTTTATTCTTCAGTAATCGTCAGGAAAAGATTCGAAAGTACATGTTGCAAGGTCATTTCGAAAGATTTTGGGATTTGCATAAATACTGGCCAATAAAAAACGCTCGTTTGTTTTACTAAATCAAAAGAAAAAAATCTACATTAATTTTATCATTTTACCATATTTTAACAAAATTCCATTTTTCATCTATCAGCCAAATTTCAAATTCTATCCGTCCAAGATTCCTTTCAGTTTCTCTGTAAATCTTTCTGACTTTTGCAGTTTTTTAGGAGATTAAAATAGATTTAAGAAGACAATTAAGTAAAGACTTGAACAATGGTAATCAGAGAATGCAATCGATATTTGAGAATTTTACCAGCTTTTTTTGTGGCCTAGTGCTTAAAGGGATGTGCGTTGTGGTGCAGTGGATATCGGCTCGGAATGAGAAATCGGGGAGCCGAGTTCGAATTCTAGTTGAATGCATTGCATTCACTTACGCGCAAATACCCTTTGTAATGGTATTTATCCGTCTCTTCCCTCCAGTTATGGGTTAAATAATAGAAGAGACTGGGTTCTATAGCCTTGGCTGGCATCCAGTCTACCGCAGAAAGTAATGGCAACCTACTGCGGGATAATCTTCTGCCCAGTCAGTTATGTCTCTTTCGAGACATGATCGCCCAAGCGTGTTTCACGTATGGCACTTAACTGACTGAGTGCTTAAATATACGATCTATCAGTTTAATTCAAATGTTTAGAGATTGTAGCTATTATGGAGGTAAGCAAACAGAAAGGATTTCAACAAACGGGATGTGCGAGAAAATGAACTGTTAGAGTAGAAGAAGCGGTTACATTTAACTATTATGATGGTAAAAGAGTGGGACCTTAATGCTAATCTTGTACCATGCGTAAATATAAGTGGTCAGGCACCCGGCAAATAAGCTCGTCAGAGTAGTAGCCATGAAAATACTTGTAGAAAAGACAGAGGGAAGCCACATCGTGTCTGTGAGAAAGTGACTGAAGGTGGGCTGTCAAGTCAGGATAGATTACATTTCAGATCCTCCTTTAGAATTTTTTTTCGAGAACCTCAAAATGAATCGCAGGATCCCCGACCAGAAATTGTATCGGTTTTCAATGCACGGACGAACGGTAGATTTATATTCGTACAAATTTCGTTCTAACGAGAAAAACTTTTTCGCCTGGCACAGAGACTAAGTTTTCCTATAAGGTGATGTAGACATAGATTTGATGAAGTTATTCCATTTCAGATCGGTTGAGATAGTGAGGGCAAGGAGGCGCAATGTGTTGCTCTCTAGGAGACTAGCGTCATCCATACTGATGGTAGGTAGAAAAGTGTCTCTATGGTGGTTGAAGGGAAGAAGCTTTGTTTCGAAAACATTAAAATTTACAAGTCATTTTCTACCCCAATCTATCACAGACTGGAGGTCCTTTTGAAAAGTAGTAGCCAGGTTTACTTATAATCTTCCACTCATAGGGATACAAAATTGACACAAATGAAATATTTTTAAACTTTCTTTCTGAATATCTAACAATATTTTATCTATTGATAAATTTCCGACAATTTCTATTTTACTATTGAGACGGGAGTAAATTGTGGTGTCATCTACATATACCCCAACTTATAAATTGATTGCATCAGAAAGACCATTGATGAAGATCAGAAAAATTGTACCTCTGATAGAGCCTTGAAGGACACCCGCGTTCTTATGAAATAATCTGGAAGCATGCCTGCTCAAAAAGACCTTCATATCACGATTAGATAGAAACGATTAAATTAAGTCAAACAATCGCCAAGAAATATCGGAACTCTGAATCTTGCACAAAAGGCCAGCATGCCAAACTCTGTCAAATGTTTTCGAGATATCAAGACTAACAGCACGAGCTTAGCGGTCCATATTAAGAGCCTGGTATATACATTCATTGATGGTCGTTAACACATCACCGGTAGATATGGCGGAGCGGAAGCCATATTGTTTGTCAGAGAGAAGGTTGTGAGATATGAGATGCCTAACTATTAATAGCCTCGATTCTTCATCTATGTGCCCTGTCCCTTCAGGACGTAGGCGATCATGGTTCTCCATGTCTCCCTATCCCTTGTGGCACTTAGTATGTTTGCTCCTGTTGCTCCTGGCAACCCCCGTTCCGTCATCCACCTGATCAGACCCTGCAAATATGTTATCCGCTGCCTTCCTCTGTCTCTCCTTCCTTCTATCTGACCAGTGAGTATCAGGTTCTCCAGGCTCATCTTCCTCATTGCGTGTCCTAGGAACTTCAGTTGTCTCTTCCTGATGCTCAGTATCAATTTCTTTTTTGTTGCCATTCTTTCCAACACCTCATCGTTGCTAGCATGCTCAGTCCACGATATCCGTAGCATCCTTCTGTAGAACCACATTTCCACTGCTTCCAGTTTTGTCCTCATTTTCGATGATATTGTCCAGCATTCACTGCCGTATTGAAGAACTTTTTTTTTATAATCGTTTCACCCCGAGCAAGGCATGTCACTGCCACGACTGTGCAGGGGGCTACATAGAGTGGAGAAAGGATGATTAAATATAGGAAATTTCAAAGGGTGGGTGATAGGCGGGTAGGGATACCGAGAATGGTTAAATATAGGAAATGTCAGAGAGTGGGTGATAGGCGGGTAAGGATACCGAGAATGAGGGTTGGGTAGATGAGAATGTTCTGAGAATAATTGGAAGTTAGTGTGATAGGAGGTGTCTAGTGACCCTACATTTAAACACCTGGAGATTGTAGCTGTCGAGAAAGCAGACTTGTGGAAGGGAGTTCCACAGGCGGGAAGCGCGAGAAAAGAAGCTGTTGGAGTAGAATTTACGGTTACATCTTATCTGTTTAACTGTAAAAGGGTGGTACCTAGTTGTTAATCTAGTATCTCGTGTAAATTCGTGCTTAGGCGGCACCAGTGCTCTAAGTTCATCGGAGCAGAAGCCATGAAAGTACTTGTAGAAGAGGCACAGGGAAGCCACATCACGCCGGTGAGAGAGTGGTTGCAGCCGGTCTGCCAAGTCAGTATCAACCATGTTACAGATCCTCCTTTGTATTTGTCAAGAAGCCCAAGGAGAGCAGCAGGGGCACCCGACCAGAAATGGCAGCAATATTAGATTTTTGTGAGAGTAGATTGTTGTGTCATCGGCGTACATGCCTACTTGGGATCTAATGGCGTCGGGGAGATCATTAATGTACATTAGAAAGAGCGTGGAACCTAGGATAGAACCTTGAGGGACGCCCGCGTTCGTATGGTAGTTTTGGGAGGCATGCCCATTTAATACTACCTTCAATGTGCGGTTAGAGATGAATGACTGGATGAGGTCAAACAGAGTCCAGTTATCCCGTAGCTCCGCAGTTTGCACAAGAGGCCAGCGTGCCAGACCCTGTCAAACGCTTTGGAGATATCCAAGGCAACGGTTCGTGCTTCGCCATTCTTGTCAAGTGCCCGATATATGTACTCTGTAATGGTTTTTAGCATATCAGCAGTAGACCTGGTGAAGCGAAACCCGTACTGTTTGTCAGAGAGAAGCCTGTGGGCCGTGAGATGCTGAATCACCTCGGCGTTGATAATGGCTTCGAAAACCTTGCCAAAGATCGGAAGGAGACTAATAGGACGGTAATTGGCGGGGTCTGAGGGTTCACCAGAATTCTTAAATATAGGAACTACACAGGAGGACTTCCAACAGGCAGGAAAACAGGAAGCAGATAGGCAGAGGTTATAGAGTTTAGAGAGGACAGAGGAGAGCTCTGGGGCACATTTCTTCAGTACTATGACTGGGATTCCGTCACCGCCGCTCGCTTTGTGTGGGTCAAGTTGTGCAATTATCTTGGTGACCAGCGAGGGTGTAATGTGGACGTTATTTAGTTGAGCCTTACTTCTGGGTGGGAAGTCGGGTGTAAATATTCCTAACGAGTCCAGGGTCGAATTGGTGGAGAATCTACGGGCAAAGCATTCAGCCTTGTCCGCTGGGGAGGTGAGAACTTCAAATTCATTGATTAGTGGGGGTATTGAAGTCTTGCTCTTGTTGAGCACGCTTTTGCAGAGTCGCCAGTTATCTTTGGAGCCAAACTTAGAGGATGCTATGCATTGCCTCATTCTGGTAGCAAACGCCTTCTTTGCTTCGTTCAGTACTTTTTTACACTTATTCCGTGCTAAGGCGAAAAGGCGCCTGTTTTGGTTCGACGAGCATCTTCGATAGAGCCGGAAGAAATGGTTCCGGTGGGCAATGGCGGCCGAGCACGTAGCAGTCCAGTACTCTTTTCTTTGTTTCTATTGAGATTTTCCTGTGTGTTTCTGGAATGCGTCCTTTGCCATGCCAATTCGCCTTCGGATCTCCGTGTCGCACTTTCCATCTCCTGTTAGAACACTTCCTAGGTATTTAAATCTTTGTACTTGCTTGATTTTGGTATCTCCCACCTGACCACGACCCAGTCATCTGCAAACTAAAAGTGAAACTCCGAAGACTGAAGAAGCTCAGCACATCACCAAGGCTGCAATACGACACGCCAGAGAACGACCTCACCCTGCAGAAAGAATACAATAACAGCGTGAGGAAGAAATACGAAGAACACATTGGAAAAGAGCACTCAAAATGGGATTCACTAAAAGAAATGATGGTGACCTCAGCGAACAACATAGCCCCAAAGGAAATCAGATGACCGAAGAGATCCTCCACATGATGCAAAGGAGACAAAAAATAACGCCAAGACACGGAGCAGAGTACAAGAAACTTCACAGGGTGATAAAGAACAAATGCAGACAAGCCAAAGAGGAATGGCTCAACAACAAATGCGCAGAAGTAGAGAGACTGAGCAGAAAGAACAAAGAAGAGATGCATAAAGAGATAAGAGAGCTGACAGGAAAAAACTATCTTCTATGTGCCCTGTCTCTTCAGGATGTAGGCGATCATGGCTCTCCACGTCTCCCTATCCCTAGTGGCTCTTAGCACGCCTTCTCCTGTTACACCACCCAAACCCCTCTCTGCCATCCATTAGCTAAAGACCATAAATCTAGAATATAAATGTATAGAAACTAGCATGGCCACAAAATGAGGGATCAGTTTATATATTGATTATAATATAGATTGGATTCCCATTTTATATCTACATTATAATTTCTTACAAACAGTTGGCATATATCTTCTTCTTCTATGTGCCCTGTCTCTTCAGGATGTAGGCGATCATGGCTCTCCACGTCTCCCTATCCCTAGTGGCTCTTAGCACGCCTCCTCCTGTTACACCATGCAACCCTTGTTCCATCATCCACCTGATTAGGTCCTAGTGTTCATAATTGATATTTTTAAGTGTAGGATGGACGTGTATTTTTGTTTTATCTCCTACATGAAGGCATTCGACAAAGTATGATAAAAAGACCTGATAGAGACGCTTAGCAACCTTGACCAATTTGGGAAAAACCTAGAATAATCAACAACCACTACTGGAGGCAAACTGCCTGTATACGGACAGGAAACGAGTTCAGCAGATACACAAAGATAGAAAGGGGTGTAAGACAAGGATGTGCCTTCTCACCAGATCTAATCAACCTATACAGCGAGACAATTCTGAGAATTTTAAAAGTCCTGCCAGGATTTGACATTGGCGGCCATAATCTGAACAATATAAGATATGCAGATGACCCACTGCTGATAGCAGATAGAGGAAAGAAACTACAAGACCTCCTACAGGAAGTAGTTTAAAGAAAGCGGGAAGAAAGGACTACATATCAACTGCAAGAAAATTGAATGCATGGTAATCAGTAAAAATATTCTTCTTCTTCTTCTTCTTCTTCTTCTTCTTCTTCTTTGTGCCCTGTCCTTTCAGGACGTAGGCCATCATGGTTTTCTACGTTTCCCTATCCTTGGAGGCTCTTAGCACGCTTTCTCCTGTTACACCATGCAAACACCATTCTGTCATCCACTTGCTCAGGTCCCTCAAATATGTTATCCGCTGCTTTCCTCTGTCTCTTTTTCCCTCTATCTGCCCTGTCAGTATCAGGTTCTCCAACCCTCCTTCCTCAATGCATGTCCCAGGAACTTCAGTTGTCTCTTCCTGAGGCTCAGTATTAATTACCTTTTCAATATGGTAGTGAATTTCGCTAGAAACAAAAAAGAGAGTTCTGGGTTGTTATGTGATGCCTGTCTTTCAATATGGTAGTGAATGCTGGACAATCTCATTAACGATTAAGGAAAGACTTGAAGCAAAACCTCGTCATTGCTCACATGCTCGGTCCATGATATCTGCAGCATCCTTCTGTAGAACCACATTTCAGATGCTTCAAGTTTTTCCTTTAATAAATCGTAAACGCAAATTCTTCTACACCAGCTTCTTTTCTCGCACTTCCCGCCTGTGGAATTCTTTTCCATTTACTTGATTTCCCGACAGCTACAATCTCCAAGAATTTAAATAGTCATCTCCTATCTCACTAACCGGCACCCTCTCTCTCATGCTCCTTTCTCTCATCAGTATTCTCATCCTTCTCTTACCCACTTCCTGACACCCCCTATAACCTGTCACTCTTTCTCATAATTTTCCTCCTGTGTAACCCCCTGCACAACAGTGGAAGTAAAATGCATTGCTTGGGGCGATATGGTTATAAAAAAAAAGAAAATTCTATAAATTTATATTCCAGAGAATGTAAATAAATCTAAAAGACATGCATGTATAGCTAATCAGTATTTCATTGATTGATTCATTCGTTTTCTATGGCTTATCAACAGACAAGAGATTATTATGTAAATATAAAGTGGGGGATCAATTTTATATTACAAACAATATATAAACTGATCCCTCACTTTATGGCCACAGTCATCCTTATCTTATGATTAGAAAAAAACAATTCTATACATTTATATTCCAGAGAATGTAAATAAATCTAAAAGACATGCCTGTGTAGCTAATCAGTATTTCATTGACTGATTCATTCATTTTATATGACTTATAAACAGACAGGAAATTATTATGTTAGCATAAAGTGGGGGATCAATTTTATATTGCAAACAATATATAAATTGATCCCTCCCTTTATGACAACAGTCATCTTTCTCTTACCCACTTCCTGATACCCCCTATAACTTGTAACTCTTTCTCATAACTTTCCTCCTATGTGAGCCCCTGCAAAACAGTGGCAGTAAAGTGCCTTGCTTGAGGCCACCTGATTATATAAAATAAAAAGAAACCCTAGAAATCCTGCCAGGATTCGTCATTGACGGCCGCAATCTGAACAATATAAGATGACCTATTGCTGGTAGCAGATACAAGAAAGAAACTACAAGACCTCATACAGGAAGTAGTTTTTAAAAAAAAGCGGAAAGAAAGAACTAGATATAAACTACAAGAAAACTGAATGCATGGTCATCACTAAAAAGTGGAGCCCAAAATATCAAAATAAAACAGGTTCAGCAATTCAAATACCGAGGTAGTTTTCTAACAGAGGACGGAAAATGCGATACGGAGATCTGAAGGCGTATTGGCATGGCCAAGTATACACTCAAGAAGCTGAGTAGAGTATTAAGAGACAGGAAAATTTTGGTAAACAAAGAAGAGAGTACTGGGTTGTTGTGTGATGTCTGTCCTTCAATATGGTAGTGAATGCTGGACAATCTCATCAAAGATGAAGGAAAGAGTTGAAGCAACCGAAATGTGGTTCTACAGAAGCACACTGGATGTAAAGTGGGGGATCAGTTTCATATTACAATCAATATATAAAGTGACCCATCAGTTTGTGGTCACAGCAAATTTTATACATTCATATTCCTGGGATCCAAAAGTACAAGGATGCATTACAGAAGCTGAGTAAAGTATTAAGAGACAGGAAAATTTCGCTAGAAACAAAGAAGAGGGTACTGGATTGTTATGCGATGTCTGTCCTTCAATGTGGCAGCGAATGCTGGACAATCTCGTTAATGATTAAGGAAAGACGTGAAGCAACCGAAATGTGGTTCTACAGAAAAATGCTGAGTATACCATAAACAGAACGATAAAGTTTTGGAGAAAATGGACACAATAAGGAAACTGATACTTAACATCAGGAAAAGATGATTGAAGTCTTTGGGACTTGTAATGAGGACAGAGGGCTTGGAGAACCTGATGCTCACGAGACGGCTTGAAAGTAAAAGAGACAAGGGAAAGCACCCATGATATGAGCAGCATCTTTCGGTAGAACTACATTTTAGTTGCTTCTTTTTCTTTTAATTTTGATGAGATTGTCCAGCATTCACTGCCATATTGAAGAACTGACATCACATAGCGATCTAGTACTTTCTTCTTTGTTTCTAGTGAAAATTTCCTGTTTCTTAATACTCTTCTCAGCTTCTAGAATGCGTCCTTCGCCATGCCAATTCGCCTTCGAATCTCTGTGTCGCACTTCCCGTCTTCTGCTAGAAGACTTCCCAGGTATTTAAAATTTTAGTTTACCCCACCCGTATTTGGCACTTTGGGCTGCTCTTTTTGTTGATGACCATGCATTCGGTTTTCTTGCAGTTTATTTGTAGTCCTTTTTTGTCACTCTCTTCAGCTACCTTCTGTAGGAGATCTTGTAGTTTCTTTTCCGTGTCTGCTATCAGCACTGTATAAACTGCGTACCTTATTTTGTTTAGAATGTGGCCTCTGATAGCGAATCCTGGCATAACTTCTAGAGTTCTCAGAATAGTCTCGCTGTACAAGTTGAATAGTTCCGGTAAAAAGACACATCGTTGTCTTACGCCCTTTTCTATCTTTGTATATCTGCTGAATTCATTACCTGTCCGTATGAAGGCGGTTTGCTGCCAGTAGAAATTCTTGATCACTCTGATGTCTTTGCCAAATATGTCGAGGTTGCTGGGCATTTCTATCAATTCTTTGTGGGGTACTTTGTCAAACGCCTTCGCATAATCGATAAAATATAGGTACACGTTCTTTCTCATTTGTATTACCCTTTCGGATAGCGTCCTAATCATAAATATGGAGTTTCTTATTCCAATGTCTTTGACGAACCCACACTATTCTTGTCTTATCTCTGGCCTGATTCTGCTTCTCGCTCTGTTCATTAGGATTCGGACGATGAATTTTGTAATGTGATTATCTGCTGACAAATTGAATGAACATTTTGACCAACCCAGTAAAATATACATTGCAATCACCATTTCCTTCTGGACATCTCACGATTCTTGATAAAATCCAAAGAAATGTCTTTAATGTATTCGATCTTGAGCAAGCATCTTGATTTCGGTCACTTTTATGACATCTCTTCTTCAAATATTTTCATGGCTACTGCTCTGAGTAGCCATTTTTCTTTATGCACCGACTGCATGAATCTAAGTGTGCTACTAGATGGGCAACCAGGTCCCACTGTTTTAAAACTGAATTAGCTAGATGTAACTGTCTCTACTATTCTAACAGTTTCTTTTCTCTCATTTCTCAACTATGGAACTCCATCCCGATATTTTGCTTCCCTTTCACCTGCAATTTTCAAAAAAATTAAATACAACTTCAAACGCCATCTTTACTTTTCTTGCACCCTTTTACTATTTTGTCCCTTCTTCAATCCACCCTATTCCTAGGTTTCTCGTTCGCTTTCATTTTCATTTACTGTACCCACCCCTGCATTCTAGTAGCATTATAGCCTTGCTTGGAGTGAAACGACAAATAAATAACTAGAAATTATCAATTTCAATGAAGTTAAAACGAAGCACTCCTAATGCTGACAAAACACACTGAACAATATCAGCGTTTATTGAATATTTATTCTATATTCAATCTATATTCAGTCAGTTAAGTGCCATACGTGATATACGCTTGGGCGATCATGTCTCGAATGAGACATGACTGACTGGGCAGAAGATTATCCCACAGTAGGTTGCCATTGCTTTCTGTGGTAGACTGGTTACCGACCAAGGCTATAGAACCCAATCTGTCCTGTTATTTGACTCATAGCTAGAGAGGCAAGAAAGGTAGTCTTTTATTAAGTAGTAATTAGTGGGGGCTCAGTTTATTACTTTATAACAATATAAAACTGATCTCCCACTTTATGACCAGTAGAAGCCTTAATCATATTTTCAACTATTATATTTAGTCAGTTAAGTGCCATACCTGATATACGCTTGGGCGATCATGTCTCGAAAGTGACATGACTGACTGGGCAGAAGATTATCCCGCAGTAGGTTTCCATTGCTTTTTGCGGTAGACTGGTTGCCGACCAAGGCTATAGAACCCAATCTGTCCTGCTATTTAACCCATAACTGGAAGGAATAGGCGGATTAATACCTTTCCCAAGGGTATTTGCGCGGAAGTGAATACAATGGATTCAACTGGAATTCGAACTCAGCTTCTCGTTCCGAGCCGATATCCACTGCACCACCCACGCACATTATTAAATCTATATTAGAGTTTACGTAAATTTAATTTTTTTTTTGTCACTTCGTTTTAATTTCATTTTTTTTTTCGCTTTTCACCGAAAAACAGAATGTCGCAAAAGCCGCCCAAATTACTAATCCTTTGTGATAATATTCACGCAGACGTTGCAAATAAGAGGTTAATTCTTATTTTGTTCATTACTTTTCTTTCTGTTGATATGAGGAGACAAGTTTTTATTTAATTCCCATAATAAAATGCTTTTTTGGCATATTTTGTATATTTATATTTGCGAAACAGAAACTTCCTAAACAAGACGAATATAATCAATGGAACAGCGGGAATGGAAAAGGGAATTTCGTTTAAAACAAATTTGTGAGACACCATGGAGACAGGCGAAGAAGAAAAAAGATCGTTCAAAAATGGCTGATTCGCTTTTATACTGGTAATAGTTTGCAAGACATTCTTTTCATCATAGTTCAATAACACATTATGATGCTTCAAAAGTATTTGCATTTTTGGGCGGAAATTAATTCCAATGTGTTTTTCATGCACGGATCTAAAATTATGGATCTTTTTTAACAATAATGTTTACCCTGTAAAAGTCTCAAGAGCCACTCAAAGTGGCGCGTTAGGAAGTAAGAGGCACAGTTTCTGAGGATACGCGGGAAAGATAACCGTACACTTTAACAGGTTAAGATTGTAGCTAAAAAACGATTCGTGAGAAGATGCCGTTTAAGTGGAGATTACATTTCACCAATGGAATACAAAGAAAATGAGAGTGATCTGCTATAACGTGCGTGGAGTGTCTTAGCCTTGAAGGTTAGAACTGGTGAAAGTAATGAATGCAGTTCGTGTGAACACTTTTCATGGAAAATAGCGATAGAGCAGCGAGAGGCTGGCATCTTTTCGTCTGTGGGAAAGGAGTTGTAGAGTGGAATATTAAGAGTATCAATTTATATTAGTGTTATAAATGTGTATTCATTTCTTTTCTTTTTTTTTTCAAATCTTTACTCCCAAGTCTCTTTCTTGCGTACTAAAGTCTATCACGACACTATTATTATCATTGTTGTTGTTGTTGTTGTTGTTGTTTGTGTTGTTGTTGTTGTTATAAAGAGCTCTTATTGACCTGTTTTTGTTTTATAATTAATTAAATGCCGGGTTATAACCAATGACCTAGGGGAAACGAAGCTTTTATCGGGGTTGCCATAGATGCTCGGCCAATTGGCTGGATCAAAGTATAGTATCAGTTCTCGAGTGAATAAATTTAATCTATCAGCTGTGTCTGGTTGGGAACAGAGCATAAAAGAAAATATTATTGAGATGAACCTCTTCTCGGGAAACAGCTACCAGCAACAGTACCTCTTTTTTTTGCATTAAAAAAGGTGATCGTTAGTAATATCGAAGCCAGCGCAACCGACGTGTGTGTGTGTGTGTGTGTGTGTGTGTGTGTGTGTTTGTGTGTGTGTGTGTGAGTGAAGTCAAATCAAGCCTATATAACACAATTTTCGATTCATCGTAATAAGCATATCTGCTCTGAAATATATTGTCAACAAATGTAAACATGTTACGATAATTAACATGTCATTCTATGTGGATATGGGTCGCAGGTTCAAATCCTGCCGAATAACACACTTTTTCGTAACAAAAATTTATCGTAAATAATCGGGCCGGTAGAAATAAATATATAATACTGTTTGCTTATAAACAGAATATAGCAAATACGAGTATCGATCAAAAATAATGTTCAAACAAATCATTTCAGATTGTCGGCTGTTTATAACCAGTTTCGTTAATCTTCGTTAATTTCCGTAACATGATGATTATCGTAAATAATCAGGCCGGTAGAAATAAATATATAATACTGTTTGATTATAAACAGAGTATCTACTTAAATACGAGTATCGATCAAAAATAATATTCAAACAAATCATTTCAAGTTGTCGGCTGTTTATAACCAGTTTCGTTAATCTTCGTTAATTTCCGTAACATGATGATTATCGTAAATAATCAGGCCGGTAGAAATAAATATATAATACTGTTTGATTATAAACAGAATATCTACTTAAATACGAGTATCGATCAAAAATAATGTTCAAACAAATCATTTCAAGTTGTCGGCTGTTTATAACCAGTTTCGTTAATCTTCGTTAATTTCCGTAACATGATGATTATCGTAAATAATCAGGCCGGTAGAAATAAATATATAATACTGTTTGATTATAAACAGAATATCTACTTAAATACGAGTATCGATCAAAAATAATATTCAAACAAATCATTTCAAGTGTCGGCTGTTTATAATAGTTTCGTTAATCTTCGTTAATTTCCGTAACATGATGATTATCGTAAATAATCGAGCCGGTAGAAATAAATATATGATACTGTTTGCTTATAAACAGAATAACTACTTAAATACAGTATCATTCAAAATAATGTTCAAACAAATCATTTCAAGTTGTCGGCTGTTTATAACCAGTTTCGTTAATCTTCGTTAATTTCCGTAACATGATGATTATCGTAAATAATCGAGCCGGTAAATAAATATATAATACTGTTTGATTATAAACAGAATATCTACTTAAATACGAGTATCGATCAAAAATAATATTCAAACAAATCATTTCAAGTTGTCGGCTGTTTATAACCAGTTTCGTTAATCTTCGTTAATTTCCGTAACATGATGATTATCGTAAATAATCGAGCCGGTAGAAATAAATATATGATACTGTTTGCTTATAAACAGAATATCTACTTAAATACAGTATCAGTCAAATAATGTTCAAACAAATCATTTCAAGTTGTCGGCTGTTTATAACCAGTTTCGTTAATCTTCGTTAATTTCCGTAACATGAAGTGATTATCGTAAATAATCAGGCGGTAGAAATAAATATATAATACTGTTTGATTATAAACAGAATATCTACTTAAATACAGAGTATCGATCAAAAATAATGTTCAAACAAATCATTTCAAGTTGTCGGCTGTTTATAACCAGTTTCGTTAATCTTCGTTAATTTCCGTAACATGATGATTATCGTAAATAATCAGGCCGGTAGAAATAAATATATAATACTGTTTGCTTATAAACAAGAATATCTACTTAAATACGAGTATCGATCAAAAATAATGTTCAAACAAATCATTTCAAGTTGTCGGCTATTTCAGCAGTTTCGTTAATCTTCGTTAATTTCCGTAACATGATGATTATCGTAAATAATCGAGCCAGTGAAATAAATATATATTATTTATGCTTATAAACAGAATATCTACTTAAATACGAGTATCGATCAAAAATAATGTTCAAACAAATACATTTCAAGTTGTCAGCTGTTTATAACCATTTATATATATATATATTAGTAAGAGTAAGAACAAATTGAGTAACGATCCACAATTCTTAGCATTTACTTCTTAATAGTGTTCAATACAATGTAGAACAATATTATCATTGTAATATTTCTATTATAAGAAGTTGTCATAAAAAACTTTTTACAGCGCTAAAAGAAAACTATCTTGTTAATTGGACTTTGTCAGACGATGGTTGTTCACTGATGTTGGGAATGATTTTTTATGGAAATTTAAAAACAATTAATTAACCTTTTTTCTGGCAGTTAAGGGGGCATAAGAAGACAGCTATAGGGAACATAAGGAGAAAATTAATTATTGATTAATCGAGCCTTACCCACCAGAATACTCTTAATTCAATCTTTATGCCAACAACTACTGCGAAAAAACCTTCTGTTTAGTCTATCGAGACATGATTGCCCAAGTGCGCATTATGTATGAAACTTAACTGACTGATTGATCATCGGTGCAAGACGTTTTCATAGAGTACGTATGTGTCTCCGTTCGCAAGCGTGACCTGTCTCATTCTTTGTTTCCAGTTTAAGATTGGGTTTCAGATCCATTGTAAAGTATACGTTAACTATATACTTCTAACAACTCCACGTAAACTCTGAAATTTATTCGCTATTTAAGTCATGATTTCTTCAAGCCTAGAATTACCTGTCTATTGTTCCTACTATCTTACCCTTTTTTATGCTGATACAACCCCACACAGTAAAATTCTACCTTGTGTAGCCCTTGGGCCTTGTATTAGGTGAAAATTAGAAAAAAAAATGCGTTATGAAATCTGATAATCATATAGAGAGAGGCAATTCTGAGAGAATTAAAATGCCTTCAAGGATTCATTTCTGGCGGCCACAGTCTTAACAATATCAAATATACAGATGACGTATTGCTGATAGCAGACACGGAAAGGAACTACAAGACCTGCTACTGAAGGTTGTCAGCAAAAGGGTGAGCCCAAACTACCGATTACATGTCGGAGATATTAAAATGAAGCAGTTACAGAAATTTAAATAACTGGGAAATGTTGTAACGGAGGACGGAATTTGTGGCACTTATATTCGAAAATTATTGGATTAGCCAAGGATGAATCCCAAAAGCTACGATGAGTAAAGAGAAACAGAGGAGTTGCGTTGGAAACAAAGAAAAGAAAATTGGACTGTTATATATGTCCTCTTATTATTTTTTTTATCGTATCACACCGAGCAAGGCGGTAACGCCACTGATGTGCAGGGGCCTACATAAGAGTAAAAAGATTAAGGAACTACATAAGAGTAAAAAGATTCGATAAGAGGAGAGTGAAGAGAAAGACGAACCAGTTAGAAAGGAACAAGAGAAGGATAAGAATACAGGTGTGATGACAGTTGCAAAGGTAGAGAGAAAGGAAAGGATATACAGGGTTATGTAGAAAGAACTAGAGTCAAGTGGTTAAGAAATGAGTATTGACATTGCATTTAAATTCCTGGAGGTTATAGCCGTCAGGAAATCAAGAATATGGAAGCGAGTTCCACATGCGGGAAGTGCGAGGAAAGAAGCTGCAGGAGTAAAATTGTCGTCTGCATTTGGTTGATCTAACTGTAAATGGGTGAGACAAAGTTGCCAGTCTGGTTGCACGAGTAAACACCTGTTGCGGAGGCACCAGTGACTTACGTTCGTTGGCGCAGAAGCCATGAAAATATTTATAGAACAGACAGGGGGAAGCCACATCCCGTCGGTAGGGAAGTGGCTGGAGTCGAGTCGCCAATTCGCTACCTATCACATTACTGATACTTCTTTGGAGCTTGTCAAGAACACTGAGATGAACAGCAGTGGATTTAGCTATTAACTTAATGTAATGGTTCCACTTGAGATCGGAAGAGAGGGTAAGGCCGAGGAGGCGCAGTGTGTTGCTCTCAGGGAAACTCGCTTGGTCCATGCTTATGGGAGACAGGTGAGGTTGCCTGTGATGACTGACAAACAGCAGCTTGGTCTTATGGCAGTTAGTACTGAACAATCTCCTCAAACATAAAGGAGAAACTAGGATAAATAAAATATGGTTCTACAGAAGGATACTGAGGATGCAATGGACTGAGCATGTGAGCAACAACGAGGTTTTGGAGAGAATGGAAACAAAATGGAAACTCATGCATGACACTAAGAAGAGGTAGTTGAAATTTTGTGGATATATAAGAAAGGAGGACTTGGAAAATCTAACACTCACGGGACAGACTGAAACAAAACGGGAAAGAGGAAATCAGTGCGTAACATGAATGGTAGAATAGGGTTTGGGAGAAATAACAAAAAGACAAAACTTATTTCGAGCTTCAAGGGAGAGGAAGAGGTTGAGAGCCATGATCACCTACATCTTGAAGGGACGTGACACATAAGAAGATATGTTGTGGCTATCAATGACAAGAAAGGAAAAGAGGGAAAATTATATATTTTATATTAACTGTGTCAGCCTAATGTACTTGAAGCTTTAACAACGAAAATTTCCATTGACACTTTTCTGAAACATGCGAAAGAATCTAAATAAAATTTCAAAGTCATGAATCGAGGACATTTCGGTTTCGAAATTATGAAAATTAAAGACAAAAAATTTACAAAAATCAAATAAGAAAGAAAATTAAAGACACTTATATGAGTGTTTTTCATTTATTTGTTTAAACATTATTTTTTATGATTATTTGTGTAAAATCCCTGTTTTTTTATTATTAATAAACAGTATATTTATTCATCCCAAGTAGGCATATACGCTGACGACACTACGGTTTACTCTCGCCTCGATCAAAAATCTGCCGAGGCTGACAAAGCAAACCTCGCTGCGGAGCTTGAAAAGGACCTGCAATCCGTGGTGGACTGGGTTAAGAAATGACTCGTGAATTTCAATGCTTCCAAAACGAAGCTGCTATCTATTAACCCTCACAGACAATCGCTCCTACCCCCCATTAGCATGGATCTGTCTAGTCTCCCTGAGAGCAAAACACTGCGCCTCCTCGGCTTATCTCTCACAACAGACCACAAGTGGAATGACTATATAGAATCCATAGCTAAATCCGCTGCTAAGAAGGTCGGTTCTCTGTGCAGGCCCAGGAAGTTTTTTCCCGTCTGAAACAATCCTGCACATATACAAATCTACCATCCGCCCGTGCATTGAATATTGCTGCCATATATTCTCGGGTGCTCCTGTTATCCACCTACGGGTCCTTGACAAAATCCAACGGAGAATCTGTAATGTGATCGATCCCAACTTGACAGCGTGTATACAGTCAATTTCTCAACGGCGCAATGTGGTTTCCTTGTGTTTCTTCTACAAATACTTTCATGGATTCTGATCAGATGAACTTAGCTCCCTGGTACCCCACATACATGAATTTGCTCGAGCCACAAGATTAGCAACTAGGTCCCACCCTTTTACTGTGTAACCAATAAATTGTAAACGCAAATTCTACTTCATCAGCTTCTTCTCTCGCACTTCCCGCCTGTGGAATTCACTTCCGTTTACTTGCTTTCCCGACAGCTACAATCTTCAAGAAATCAAACACGATAATAAAAAAAAACATTTACGGGACTGAAAAATCAAAAATATGCGTCTTCGAACATGCTTTCCTTCGGAAAGACCGTTATCAGATTAAACTTCCGATCAACAATCGAGAAATCTTGTCCGAAAAATATGCGTCTTCCGGCAGGATTCGAACCTACGTTCCCTAGGAAAAACCGCTTTTAGCTCAGACGTGTCTTAGATAGCTCGACAACGCAAAACTTCCGATCAAGCAATCGAGAAATCTCGTTCGGAAAATAAGTATCTTCCGGTAGGATTCGAACCTGCCTTCCCTAGGAAAAACCGTTATTAGATCAGACATGTCTTAAACCGCTCGACGACGTAAAACTTCCGACTAAGCAATCGAGAAATCTTGTTCGGAAAATATGCGTCTTCCGGCAGGATTCGAACCTGCGTTGCCTAGGAAAATCGTTATTAGATCAGACGTGTCTCAGACCATTCAACAACGTAAAACTTCCGATTAAGCAATCGAGAAATCTTGTTCGGAAAATATGCGTCTTTCGGCAGGATTCGAACCTGCGTTCCCTAGAAAAAAAACTGTTATTAAATGAGACGTGTCTTAGACCGCTCGACGATGTAAAACTTCCGATTAAGCAATCGAGAAATCATGTTTGGAAAATATGCGTCTTCCGGCAGGATTCGAATCTGCTTTCTAAAGGAAAAACCGTTATTAGATCAGACGTGTCTTAGACCGCTTGACAACGTAAAACTTCCGGCTAAGCAATCGAGAAATAGGAAAACATGTCAAATTTAACGAAAGCTTTCCTGTTGGAGGAATACTTTCCTAACAAGATTTCTTGATAGTTCAGCCCAGTACATGTAAATGAATATACTGTTTACTAATTGAAATGAATTGTTTGAACATTATTTTTTATCGACACTCGTATTTAAGTAGATATTCTGTTTTTAATGAAACAGTATTATATATTTATTTCTACCGGCCTGATGATGTACGATAAATTTTTATTACGAAAATGTGTGCCATTCGGCAGGATTCGAACCTGCGCCCCCTATCTATACAGGGGAAGCTATCATTTGATCTGGTAACGTCTTAGACCTCTCGACCACGAATAGCCTCCAGTCTAATCGGGGTTTTTATCAAGCCTAAATAACACAATTTTCGATCCATCGTAGACAAACATATCTGCTCTGAAATGTATTGTAATGTCAACAAATGTAAATATGTTACGTTAATCAACGAATATATATATATATATATATATATATATATATATATATATATATATATATATATATATATATATATATAGATCCTGCCGAATGGCATACATTTCCGTAATAAAAATTTATCGTACATAATCAGGCCGGTAGAAATAAATATATAATACTGTTTCATTAAAAACAGAATATCTACTTAAATATGAGTATCGATTAAAAAAAATAATGTTCAAACAATTCATTTCAAATTGTCGGTTGCTTATAACCAAGTTTCGTTAAAATTCGTTGTATTTAACAAGAAAAAAATACTTACAAAATAAATTTAATATTTTGTATAATAGTCTTTTGCTTTGAAATAATAAAATAATTGCGACAATTTACCAATCGCACACAGTGTATATATATATATATATATATATATATATATATATATATATATATATATATACAGTAATGTGCAAAAGTATTAGGACAAGAACTATTTCATCTTTTATGATTTAATTAAAGTAATTTTATTTGATTTACTCAACAAATTCTTTAACAAGAAAAAAATACTTGTTACAAAATAAATTTAATATTTAGTATAATAGCCTTTTTGCTTTGATCACAGCCTTCATTCTGTCAGGCATTGACATCACAAGCTTCTTCGATGTCTCTAATGGTATCTCCTGCCAAGCAGCTTGTAATTGTTCCCAAATTGTTTCTCGCAATGTAACATTAGATTTATACTAATTCGAGAGGGGAAATAAGAAAAAAGTCAGTCATATCCAAGGATAATAGAATAATGAGTAGTTTCAAAATAACTTCTTTAATAGAATATAGGAAAAATTAAACTTCTTTTTAATACATTTCTTTTACGCCTAGTTTTAAATAATCAATATTTATTAGCAATTTATTTGGCTTTTCGCCCTGTATTTGAATTTCAGTGAAGTTTTTAGGAAAATCACTCCCTGTCCTAATACTTTTGCACACTACCAGTAGTGTGCAAAAGTGTTAGGACAGGGGTGATTTTAAACATTATTTTGATGCCTCATAAAAGATAAAATAGTTCTTGTCCTAATATTTTTGCATAGTACTGTATATGCGCTTGTATTATGTTTACTGGTTCTCTGCTAGGTTGTGATGTTCTCTGTAGTCGAATGGTCAAAAGCAAGCTGAATCAAACAGTAGTTTCACCTATGGAGGCGATGCTTGTTCGAAACATGTATAAAAGCACCTTTGGTAAGGTTTCTTGAGTACTCAAGCCGGTAGACGTAATACAACTGTTCTTTTGTTGTTCTGACTGTTGATCACGCCGACCATGTTCAAATTGTTGATCATGCAAGCCTTGTTCAGACTGTTGATCACGCCGGCCATGTTCACACTGTTGATCATGCTGGCGTTGTTCAGACTGTTTATCACGCCGTCAATGTTCAGATTGTTGATCACACTGGCCTTGTTTAGACTGTTGATCATGCTGGCCTTGTTCACACTGTTGATCATGCTGGCCTTGTTCACACTGTTGATCATGCTGGCGTTGTTCAGACTGTTTATCACGCCGTCAATGTTCAGATTGTTGATCACACTGGCCTTGTTTAGACTGTTGATCATGCTGGCCTTTTTCAGACTGTTGATCATGCTGGCCTTGTTCACACTGTTGATCATGCTGGCGTTGTTCCGACTGTTTATCACGCCGGCCATGTTCAGATTGTTGATCACACTGGCCTTGTTTAGACTGTTGATCATGCTGGCCTTGTTCACACTGTTGATCATGCTGGCGTTGTTCAGACTGTTTATCACGCCGTCAATGTTCAGATTGTTGATCACACTGGCCTTGTTTAGACTGTTGATCATGCTGGCCTTTTTCAGACTGTTGATCATGCTGGCCTTGTTCACACTGTTGATCATGCTGGCGTTGTTCAGACTGTTGATCATGCTGGCGTTGTTCCGACTGTTTATCACGCCGGCCATGTTCACACTGTTGATCATGCTGGCGTTGTTCAGACTGTTTATCACGCCGGCCATGTTCAGATTGTTGATCACACTGGCCTTGTTTAGACTGTTTTTTACAGGTCTTGTTCTTTTTTTTGTTAATAGTGAGTCTGTTTTAAACACGTGCATCTACTAAAATTAAACTTTGAAGTAATGAAAATACCGGTTTACAAAATGAAGCTGAATCTGCCTCAGACATTGTCAGATTATTTCTTGATGTGATCAACAGGAAGAGCTTTTGATCAGATGACAAAAGATGTAACACCCACCAAACAGAAACTTTCGCCATACCAAGTTCATTGTGCAGAAAATTGAAACTCTCTCACGGCATGTAGCAATAGTATTGGCTATTTGATTTATAGCCAATCGCCTGTCATCAGTGTTTTTCTACTGACCAACCAAACTCTTTTATTTATACTTTTCTTTAGAGCTTTTTTTATCGCAACTTTCTTTAGACGTTGTTTGTTAATGTACAACTTAATGTAAAAATATTCGTCATAAATATTTCTCCTTAATCTGTGAGTAAATAGTAGCGTAAACTGGGCTATCTAGCTGTCTCGAAGACAAATAACTCTGAGACCCCCAAAGGCAGATCTGACAATTGTAACCAAAAAGAACATCTCATTACAGGAAAAAAAAAACGACCTTAGAAGCTGAGAAATCGAATTATCTCTAGGCAACAACCTTCCCATTTTAAATACTGTTCAAGAATGGAAAGATCTCCTGTTCTTCGTAGAGAAACAACAAAGGAAGGACAGAAATTAAAAATTCATTTGGATCTTTTCTTTCTGGTAAACGTTACACAATTGCTGTTAAATCCTTTTTGCTCAGAATTATTACAGCTTTGTAAGTCGTTGTCACTGCAGGGTAATAAGGAAAAGTGCATTCTAGGATGCCATCTTATGCCATTCCTGAATTCCATTTCAGATCCATTAACTTTTGTTTCCATTTTGCAGAACGGAACGTCTTTTTAAAGGTTTCAGTTTACTTTTCACTTCGCCACACAAACTGTTTAAAATCATATGGATTATTCATTCGAAAAGTGTGAATATGTTTTGTTAAATAAAATTACAACTCCTTCATAATAAAAATACATTGTTTCATTGAAGCTTTTAAGAAACATTACTTCATGCATAAAGTCAGTCAGTTAAGTGTCATATGTAATACACGCTTGGGTGATCATGTCTCTTTCGAGTATGTTGTCTTTACTTTCAGAGTTAGACTGGTTGCCAATCAAGGCTGTAGAAACCAATCTGTTCTTAGACTAAACTATCGCCCGGTTCACACTCCACCCACGTCTATTGAACAGGTGAAGAGGCTCATCCCTAGTTTTCTGTTTAGGATGCGGTTTCCGGATTTCTCTTTTCCAATCTTCTCACTTTTTTTCAATTGGAGTAGATAGACTAAACTATCGCCCGGTTCACACTCCACCCACGTCTATTGAACAGGTGAAGAGGCTCATCCCTTGTTTCCTGTTTAGGATGCGGTTTCCGGCTTTCTCTTTTCCAATCTTTTCACTCCTATGTAGCCCCCTGCACATCAGTGGCGTTTCTGCCTTGCTCGGGGTGATATGATTAAAAAAAAAAATTTAACTGAACGGTTTAATACTTACCCAAAATTATTTGCGCTTAAGTGAATGCAAGAAATTCAACTGGGATTCGAACTCGAATCTCCGATTTCTGTTTCCGAGTTGATATTCACTGTACCACAACGGACATGTTTACAGTTTCATCCCTAAGTATCTACAGCCTGTAGGATTTGAAAACATTAAAAGGATTCTGTTATTCTTAGCGATATATTAAACAATAAAGATCTATATTATCAAGTAGTATTTATGACCAAGGTATACACCATTGGATGCGCGTTGTGATGCAGTGGATATCGGCGCGGAACGAAAAATCGAGGAGCCGAGTTCGAATACCAGTTGAATTCCTTGCATTCACCTATGCGCAAATTACCCTTGGAAAAGGTATTAATTTGTTTTTTCCCCTCCAGTTATAGCTTACGGTCTATCACGTTGAATACACCGGGTCTCGCTCGATCACCGAAGTTAAGCAACGTTGAGCCTGGTCAGCACTTAGCTGGGTGACTGCTTGGGAATACTTGGTGCTGTAAGCGTATAGTGATGGATGTACGTTGTGGTGAAGTGGATCTCGGCTCGGAAAGAGAAATCGGTGAACAGAGTTCGAATTCCAATTGAATACCCTGCATTCACTTAAGCACTGGTACCCTTGGGAAAAGTATTAATCCGTCCCTTCTCTCCAGCTATGGGTTAAATAACAAAGGTAGCACTTGTGGACCCTGCCCTTAAAAAACAGATCCCAATGAATCTTGATACTCGAAAAGAAAAAAAGTATTGCTAGACACAAAAAACTTATATAAAAGCAACAATAAATTGTTGAAAGAAAAAGGTATTACCAGCAATAAATAAAATAAAAATTTAGTTGGCAATAAATGACCCGCATAAAAACAACCAACCCTCCAGTTATGCGTTAAATAACAGCGCAGATTAGGCTTGATAGACTGGGCTGGCAACTCGTCAGAAAGTAATGGCAACCTACTGCGGGATAATCTTCTGCCCAGTCAGTCATGTTTCTTTCAAGACATTATTGCACAATTGTGTATCACGTGTGGCCTTTAACTGACTGACTGATACAACCTTGACAATTTTTGTATTAAGGTTCACCCTGTACAATGTCTGTTAGGAGACAGTTTGTACGAATAGGAAACAAAGATAACGGTCAATTCTAGACTTTAACAGGTTAAGATTGTAATGATTGGGGAAACATCTTCTTGGGAGTCGTTTCCACAAAGAAGCGATTCGCAGGAAGACGCTGTTTGAGTGGAACTGATTTTTCACCGATGGAAAACGGAGGGGATGTAGGTGGCGTGGTGGGTGCTGGCCGAGAAACTTAGATCTGGTGGAACCAAGGAATATAGTTCTCTCCAGAACTTTCCGTGAAAATAGCGACAGAGCAGCAAGAGTTTTCCCCCATTTTGCTAAAAATATGTTTGAGTTTGAGTTTTGCATATCAACACCTCTCTGGGTTATTTAATGGCAAAAAAGTTAGGGTTTTAAGGTATTTTTTTAATGTTCGGTTATAATGAGAAGGTTGATTAAGTTTGATCAAATTTTTTTTTTTGTAATCTTTTTTTTTTATTTTAGAAAACGGAAGATGTCTTCTAGCTTTGTATTAAAAAATGTATTGCTGGTAATAATGTTTTTCCTTCAAAAATGTATTGTTGGTAATAGTTTTTCTTCAAAAATGTATATTTTTCTATAAAAGTTTATTTTTATACTTTCATAGTGACCTCAGTTTGGGGGTTAACTATTTTCCCATAGCTGGGACCCTAAGAAGTGCTACCACTCTGGGTCTGCGTGGACCTGGAAACAACAGCAATTAAGAGGTGGTTCCATGCTCCTCACAACCTCCCAATCAGAGGCCCTGTTGCCAGATGCAGTTTACCGCCAAAATTATGTGTTGCCATTAAAAAATGGACACATCCTGGTAAAAAAAAAAAACTTTGTTTAAATTCAGTACTTGGTGCAACCACCTTTATTTTCTATTACTTGTTTTTGTTTTCACATTAGCGTTACTGAATTTGTGCGGTCACTAGAATGTTTTCCACTATGAACAGCACTCTTGGTTTCAGAATACACGGACCTGAAAGAAGCAAAACTTAAGAAAAGAAAGAAAGAAAGAAAGAAAGAAAGAAAGAAAGAAAACGACTGAAGAAGAGAGAGAAAGGGAGAGCGAATGAAAAGCAAGAGAAGAATCTGTGAATGAATGAAGAAAAGAAAGAAGAAACAAAATAAGAAAAGAATGACAGAAAAGAAGAAAGTGCAAATGAACGAAAAAGAAAAGTGAGAAAGAATGAATAAATGAATACATGAGTGAGTGAACAAAAAATAAATAAACGAAGGAAAGAAGAAAGAGAGAAGAAAAGAATAAAAAACGAAGCAATAAACAAATCAGCGAACTGATGAACAAAAGAATGAAGGAGCGAAATAAGGAAAGAAACAAAAAGAAGGGAAGGAATGAAAAGAAAAAGTACTAACAAAGAAAGAAAGAAAGAAAAAAAGAAAGAAAGAAAGAAAGAACAGATGAAAAAGATAAACGAAAAGAAGAAAGATAAAAACGAAAAAAAAAAAAGAAACAAACAAAAAAACAGACAAGTACCCATTTTGGAGAAAACGTGTTAACTTTCATTGAACGTATTTAAAAAATATTAATAAATGAATAATTATGCTGAAATCGTTGAAGAAAACCAACAATAGCAGACGATAAACAATATCAATTAAGACCGGTCCTTTCAGTAAAATGGCGACAAGTCAGATTTCGAAGTTTCTGTTATTTTTAGATGCACCTCTTGCAAGCAAAATTATCTTTTTTAGAAAAACATACCTGCTGGCTACAAACACAGAAAAACTTACCCCAGCCACAAACCACTGACAAACATATAAACTTTGTCAATCCTAAATAACAAATAAAGTGATTTATTAACAGTTCTCTGGCCTGAAATGTACGTTGTGGTGCGGTGGATATCGGTTCGGAACGAGAAATCGGAGATCCTAGTTCGAATTCCATTTTTTTTTTTTTAATCATATCACACCGAGCAAGGCAGTAACGCCACTGATGTGCAGGGGGCTACGCAAGAGTGAAAAGATTTGGAAAAGAGAAAGCCGAAAACCACGTCCTAAACAGGGAACAAGGGATGAGCCTCTACACCTGTACAATAGACGTGGGTCGAGTGTGAACCGGGCGATAGTTTAGTCTATCTACTCCAATTGAAAAAAAAAATAAAAAAAATAAAAAAATAAGAAAACGAAAAGTGAAAAGATTGGAAAAGAGAAATCCGGAAACCACATCCTAAACAGGGAACAAGGGATGAGCCTCTAGATTTGTACAATAGACGTGGGTGGAGTGTGAACCGGACGATAGTTTAGTCTATCTACTCCAATTAAAAAAAAAATAAAAAAATAAAAAATAAGAAAACGAAAAGTGAAAAGATTGGAAAAGAGAAATCCGGAAACCACATCCTAAACAGGGAACAAGGGATGAGCCTCTACACCTGTACAATAGACGTGGGTGGAGTGTGAACCGGACGATAGTTTAGTCTATCTACTCCAATTAAAAAAAAATGAAAAAATAAAAAATAAGAAAACGAAAAGTGAAAAGATTGGAAAAGAGAAAGCCGGAAACCACATCCTAAACAGGGAACAAGTGGGGAGTCAACTAACTATACAATGGCCGAGCAAAGAAGACGACCAAGGAATTTAACAGAGGAATTTTAAAACAAAAAAAAATTATTAAAAAATTATCCTCCAGTAAATAAATTTCTTTGAAAAAAATACAAGACAAAAAAAGCACTCGTTCAAATAACTATGAAACTTTTAAAATTAGCCACAACAAAAAATTAAAATAAAATCAAAGCAAAATCATGACTTACTATAAAAGTTGTTCCCAACCCAAAAAAACACGTGCTTAAACCAGTTGATAGAAGAATGCGTTCACATACGCGCAATGGCATTATGAATGGCATTAATCGGTCACTTCTCCCTCTATCTATCGGTTAAGTGAAAGAACAGATTGGATTCTATAGCCTTGGTTTGCAACTATTCTACCTTAGAAATTAATGGCAACCTACTGCGGGAAAATCTTCTGCCCTATCAGTCATGTTACTTTCGAGACATTATCGCCAAAGCGTTTATGACATATGGCACTTAACTGACTAGCATGAAAAAAAAAACACAGTCGTCTGTTAACCAGTAAGTAAATGGTTACAGTATAATGCCCATTACGTGTTGAATAGGTAAGAATGTGAGTTTCATAATAAAGAAATATAACCTTTCGCAATTATCACTCTATCGCTATTTCCATGGAAAATGTTCAAATGAGCGCTCTATTTTTTAATTCCAGAGATTCATACCTTTGAAAACAGGGCACAGCATGCTACTTCCGAGGAGTCGAATCAGCGTCATTTTTCACGTATCTAAAATGTAAAGAGAAAGTTCCACTCCGACAGCTTTTCCTAAGAACTTCTACTTTAAAGAACAAGAATGCACCCCTGGAAACTAAAATTTATAGTCAAAAGTCAATCGTTATCTATCCTCCATATCCTCATGATCTGCACTCTATGCCCTATACTCTTACATTCATATCACACTTTTCATACCTTTAACAGCCGTTTTTTCATTTCTTTAAAAAGCCGTTTTTTCATTCCTTTTAAAAAAGGCGTTTTTCATTCCTTTTAAAACAGCCGTTTTTTCATTTCTTTTAAAAAGCCGTTTTTTCATTCCTTTTAAAAAAGCCGTTTTTTCATTTCTTTTAAAAAGCCGTTTTTTCTTTCCTTTTAAAAAAGCCGTTTTTTCATTCCTTTTAAAAAAGCCGTTTTTCATTTCTTTTAAAAAAAGCCGTCAATTAACACAATCTGTAAATTGCAGAAAAACTCTTTCTGTGTTTAGCATAAACGGAACCAAAAACATTGGACAGTCGTTAAATTTATAAAGGTAATAAAAAAAAGTTACTGTATAAATGATCAAATAGTGGATTTCTTTCGCGATTCTCATGGACAATGTTCACAGGAATTCTTTCATTCTACGGTCTTTTTTTTTTGTGTTTCAAAGGTAAGTAAAATCTTTCGCTCGGACATTTTATGGAACAGACACCTGTATAGATGTTTCTCGAAACACCCCAAAAGTAACCTCTTCAGGTTAAAGATCAAAGATTTTTTAATACCCATAACTTTTACTTTCTACACTTTCACTCATTAGTCATAATCTTGTTTTAAAGTTCACCCGAAAATAAAAAGTCACTCAAGTGAGGGTTAAAAGGAATAAAAAAACGGCTTTTTTAAAGAAATGAAAAAACGGCTTTTTAAAGGAATGAAAATACGGCTTTTTTAAAGGAATGAAAAAACGGCTGTTTTAAAGTTAAAAAAAACGCTTTTTAAAAAATGAAAAAAGAATAAAAAACGGCTTTTTTAAAGGAATGAAAAAACGGCTTTTTTAAAAGGAATTAAAAAACAGCTTTTTTAAAAGGAATGAAAAACTGCTTTTTTAAAAGGAATGAAAAATGGCTTTTTTAAAGGAATGAAAAAACAGCTTTTTTAAAATGAATGAAAAAATATCTTTTTAAAAGAAATGAAAAAAACGGCTGTGATATGAATGTAAGAGTATATGGAGGATAGATAACGATTGACTTTTGACTATAAATTTTACTTTCCAGGGGTGCATTCTTGTTCTGTAAAGTAGAAGTTCTTAGGAAAAGCTGTCGGAGTGGAACTTTCTCCTTACATTCTAGATACGTGAAAAATGACGCTGATTCGACTCCTCGGAGGTAGCATGCTGTGCCTTGTTTTCAAAGGTCTGAATCTCTGGAATTAAAAAATAGAGCGCTCATTTGAACATTTTCCATGGAAATAGCGATAGGGTGGTGATCGGCTTGCCACTTTGCATCTGCGCAAAAAGAGAGCGTAGATTGTAAAACAAGTCTCCCTAAGCCAGATCGCATAAACGGTTATGAACTCTATAAAGATTGGAAAGTGAAGACTGTGTAGTTCCACTCTAGATATGAAAGTAATAATCTAATAATAACTTGACGTTTGAAGTTGCAATAAAATAGAGATTCAGAAAAATTATACAGGGCGTAAATTCTCATATTTAAAATGGCATCTTTTTCTAACTGCTATGTTGTCAACTACGAGCAAATGTGTTAATGTGTGTTGCCTTCTCCCCATCTGTAACATGAACCTTACATTCTTGCATGCGATGTCTAAGAGACTTCCCACCTTCTCTCTGGGGTGGTTGTTTATATATCTACATATGTCATTTAGCTAGTTCCAAAATTTGCAAAACCGAATGCAGCTGTAAGGTTACGTAATTCTGAAAATCGGTAGCCAAATGCTTGTTTCAGATCCGTTGATATTAGGTTTAATATTGAGTGCATATTCTATTATAGTAAGATACTACGTAGTCACACTCTAACTTGAGTGTCTCTCAAAATCTTAATTCTAACCCTGTTAAGTAGAGCTGATCATAATTTCGGAACATTTTACTTTTGATTGCATGTAAATTCTTCTACCTATTTTTCTAAGTTGAGTTAATGTAACTATTACGCTATTTCCATAGTTCGGGCTGTTGTCCTTATCTTTATTGCTATATTCACGACATTTCAATCATTGATCTCTCCGGCCTTCGTCAGGATTTTTCTATATTTCTAAGACGAGGAATTGTAACTATTTACATTGTTGTTTTCATCTTTACTGATATATTCACAACGTTTCGGCCGTTGTACACTCCGGCCTTCTTCAAGATATATCTATATTTCTGAGATCAGGTATTGTCACAATTTACTCTATTTATGTCGTTCAGACTGTTGTCCTCGTTTTTATTGTTATTTTTATTTCCATTTTAAATGATGTACGGTTGCTGAGGAGATGTAAAATCTCTCTTCAGGATTTTATGTCGAAATGTTCATTCAACATTTTTGGATATTGAAAATTTATTTTAATATATATATATATATATATATATATAAGAAAAAATTAAGGCAGACACGTTATTTCGTAGTAAATCGGGAGTATGGGCCTATTTCAAGCGAATCATCATCAGCTTCCGTAAAATCTTCTGTACAATAAAGACGGAAGCTGATGATGGTTCGCCTGAAATAAAGTGTCTTCCTTGAATATTTTTCTTATATTTGCTCTATATGCATTTATATACATATATATTTAGAGCTCTCTTAATGAATTATCCTACCATTGTATGTACAGCATACTCCTTTGGATTATTCTATATCTAAAACCGCATGCTGATATATATATATATATATATATATATATATATATATATATATATATATATATTGATTTACTATGAAATAACGTGTCTGTCTTAATTTTTTCTTATATTTGCTCTATATGTATTTATATACATATATATTTAGAGCTCTTTTAAAGTGTTATCCTACCATTGTATTTACAGTATACTGCTTTGGATTATTTTATATCTACACCGCATCCCGATATATATATATATATATATATATATATATATATATATAAAGAAAGAAAGAAAGAAAAATTTCGATTACTGGATGTATTCAGGCCAAAGAAAGCTTTTAAGAATACTGTCCACTTATTGCAAAGCTAAAAGAGCCTGAACATGAATCCAGATGAAAAAGTCACATCCTCCGTGAGCACATGCAACATACAAAGATGTCCATTATTTATAAACATCACGGAAGTAAAAAACAAAAAATACGAACTAGTGTTGTTTGTTGATCATCATGTGTTCTTTAAAAAGGAAAGGAAGAATTAATCGGAACAATATAGCTGTTTGTCTCTGCGTGTCACGAATTCTAATGGAATCGGCAGAAATGACCTAACAATAGCAACAGAATGTCAGTTAAGGCTAGACTTTTCAGCCACAGTTGGTTGCGCTAGTATTGCTCGACAAATGAACAAATCGAGTTTCTACATATTGTAACGGGATATTTCCCCCTAACGCGTGAATCAGTGTCATTTGCATTTGATATACTCTGTCTAAAAACGAAAAACCTTGCGTACACAGTTACATTTAAGCTGAGTTCTCTTATACGACGGAACAATTCGTTAATTTTTTTTTTTGGTTAATTTTGTTTTTTTTGTTTTGTTTTTGTTTTGTTTTTGTTTTTTTTGGGTTTTTTTTTTTTTTGGTTTTTTTTCTTTTGTTTTTTGTAAGCGTGTCTTGCCAAAAAATTTTTGGCACTGGTTTATAAGCTTAGATTTTCATACGTTCACCGAAGTTAAGCAATTTTGACACTGGTTAGTACCTACATGAGTGACAGCTTTTGAATATCAGTTGCTCTAAGTTTGGGTTTACGGGTGGTATAATTTGTAATGACTTGGAAATGTTAATCAAGTAGACAAGTTCGAATTTCAGTTCACTTACGCGCAAATACCTTTGGGAAAGGCATGAAACCACATCTCCTCTCCCAAACAGTGGGTGAATTAGTAAGATTAGTAGAATTACTATTGTTATTGTTATATAATTTCAATATTTTATTCTTATGTAATTTAGCTATTTTTTCTTATTATATTATGTGTAATGAATTTATATCTTTGCGTTATGTTCTTTAAATAAGTGTAACCCGGATATAAGATTGTCGTCAGGACCGAATATGAGTTCTCTTATATCCGGGTTTGGTATATTCTATATACATTACCACAGGCTCCGGTTTGGGACCAGATAAAATCACTCTTATATCAGGGTTTGTCTTATATCAGGGTCTCTTATATCAGGGTTATATTTTATTTTACGATTTATGTATAATTTTTTCTGTTTATTTATGTGATTTCATCATTTTTTTCTAATGTCAAAACCTTTAACTTGAAACAATGTGACCGATGCCTATATTTATCTGTAATACACTTCCGGCCAAAATTCAAAATTTCTTTCTCTTGACCGTTTCCATTGTCTCTTCCCTTTCTTACCTCTCTACATTTTCTCACTTTTTCCTCTTTATTTTCCTCTTCACTTTCTACTCCTGTATCTTTCCTTTCCGTCTTTCTTTTCTTCTTCTTTATAGAAGTACAATTCTTTTTTTTTAAATCTCAAAAGATTTGAGCCCAAATACCGTGTAACTGATGTCAATAACTGTCTGCAATTCACTTCCGGCGCAAATTTAAAATTTCTCTCTCTTAGCCGTTTCCACTGGCTCTTTCTTCTCTATATTTTCTAACTTATTTTCCTCTTCACTTTTTATTTCTTCTGCATCTCTCTCTTTCCTTTATCTTTTCCTTTTCTTGAGTTCTCATCTTATTTGCTGATCTTTTTCCCCTCTTTCTTTCCCCGCTTTTAAATATCGTTTTACCACGTACAGAAAAAATCCAAAAATAAAGGTGTTTTTGTTTTATTAAAACGTTTATTAACATCATTATTAACTGTCTAATGAGATATTGTTCTTTCAAAATTGAAACAAAATGTACAATTTTGTAGTAGCTTTTAGTTTGCACATGCTCCAGAGGAATAATTAGATAGATAGATAGATAGATAGATAGATAGATAGATAGATAGAAATGAAACAGTCTTAGATAGATAGATAGATAGATAGATAGATAGATAGATAGATAGATAGATAGATAGTCACTCGTCAAAACTAAGTTTTTGATCTGTTGTCTTGTCTCGTTTTTTTTTTCTTATTATTTATATCGAGCTTAGAATAATTTTATATTTTGTTTTAGAAGTGACATACTGGTAATTAGTTGTTTAATTGCTTTTATCATACACAGTACCACGGTAAGAACAAGTCAATAAAAAGAACTCAACACAATAAAAAGAGGTCAACCCAAATGACAAGAACAAACCAACTGAAAAGCAATTAAGCAGACACCCCTTAAATATAAAGCAACTAAACGGACATCCATCCATGCCCACATTAAAAAGCAATAAAAAGAAATCAAACGTCTCTACAATAAAATAAAAATCAATCAAGCAACCACAAATAATCAAAAACAGTTAACCATTAATAGGCCACTCCTCCAACAAAATATCAAATTACACTTAGCTCCATATAGATAAGAAAAAAACCAGAACAAATCCAAAACTTGCCCGACGAGAGACGACAGCATAACCGTGTCCTCACGAAGTCGCTATGAACCTGCTCAGTTAAGTGACTAACTTCTCTGCATTAATCCTATTTACACCCGATATCTACTTCGATATGGCGCACATTATGACAAAAAAATCTTCTACCAAATCGTTTATGAGTAAAACTACTGAAAAAATAACAATTTTGGCGCTAAACATTGCACACAACTCAACACTATATATATATATATATATATATATATATATATATATATATATAAGGAACGAAGAAAATAATTGCAATATCCAAAACAGTGCTCAATATAAATTATACTTTCGAACATGTACAAACTAAAGCTACTAGAAAATTGTACATTTTGTTTTGGCACTGAAAGAACAATGTCTCATCTGATAGTTAATAATGATGGTAATCCATCATTAGGATTGCGTTGTGGTGCAGTGGATATCGGCTCGGAACGACAACTCGGGGAGCCGAGTTCGAATTCCAGCTGAATCTATTGCATTCACTTACGCGCAAATACCATTGGGAAAGGTATTAATCCGTCTAATCCTTCCAGTTATGGGTTAAATAACAGGACAGATTGGGTTCTATAGCCTTGACTGGGAACCAGTTTACCGCCGAAAGCAATGGCAACCTACTGCGGGATAATGTTCTGCCCAGTCAGTCATGTCTCTTTCGAGACATGATCGCCCAAGCGTGTATCACGTATGGCATTTAACTGGCTGAATCCATCATTAGAATAGTTATTAACGACCTGATGAGACTTGTTTTGTTTCAATGTCGAAACAAAATGTACAACTTTGTAGTAGTTTGTAGTTTGTATATCATTATCATCATTATTAACTACCTGATGAGACATTATTCTTTCAATGTCGAAACAAAATGTACTATTTTGTAATAGCTTGTAGTTTGTACAGGTTCTAAAGTATGATTTATAATATACATATATTTGTTTAAAATTTACTTCGATTACGGGTTAAGAGCGTTTAATATCTTTGAGCGTTTGTAGATGAGTACGTTGTGTCTACATCTCCAAACGTCATAACTGTAATGCTTTCAGACTTTATCAAGGCAAAAAACGAAACGAAAAAAAGGCTGTCAGTGGACGGAACGCGTTGCCTAAAACTAAATAGAGTTTTCTTCTTGTCTTTTTCTGTTTTAGTTAGGTACCTTGACACTATTTTAGATATCTAAGTTTTAAATTAATTTTTTTTTAATAAAAAAAATATTCTTTTGAAACTTTAACTTTAGCTTAATTGAAAGCTAAGTGATTTAAATTTACTATTTCTACCAAGCAAAATACTCGGGTGTAATTTAAACAGAAATTATATTCCTTAGAAACTAAAATTTTGAGATTATTTTTACATTTTCAATTTTTTGGTAATTTTTTGAGTGATTGACAACATTTGCAAACAAAAGTTATTTCTCGGTTTTAAAAATCTTGCAAAAATAAAATGTACATCTCTCATGCGTTATGTTTGGAAAATTAGCAAATTTAATGTTAAATTAATTTGATTTGAAACAGATATTACTTGCTTATGGCATGAAATCTAGAATAAAAGTATTTTTTAATCAAAAAGATCCGTCTCGTTGACTTTTGAAATCCCCCAGCTCATCAGTGGCATTTCTGCCTTGCTCGGGGTGAAATGATTAAAAAAAAAAAAGAAAAAAAAGAGGATGATAATCCCAGTCGTTACATCAGTTCACACGTCTAGATTTTGTAAGGGGAACAACCCTTTAAACACGTGACTTTTTAATGATAAGTCTCTTATGAATTTCCATATTAAAAGAAAATGTGCAGTATAACATAAATTAAAAAAAAATTGAATTATTTTAAAAATTTTAATTTTAAATGTTTTGTACTAAGCTTTTCAATTTTCGATTTGTAAAGCATTTATTTAGTGAATTAACAACTGAAGACACTGAGTTACTAGAAGAAATTTAAAATAGGTTTGAAACTTTAATTAGCAAAGATAAAAGTGAAAACATTCTTCAGAATATGACATGCTAAATTATATTATTTGTAAATCAATTACAAAGCAAGTAAACGGAAGGGAATTCTACAGGCAGGAAGTGTGAGAAAAGAATCTGGTGTAGAAGAATTTGCGTTTACATTTCACAGTAAAAGGGTGGGACCCAGTTGCTAATCTTGTGGCTTGAGTAAATTCAAGTATAGAGGGCACCAGGAAGCTAAGTTTATCGGAGCAGAAGCAATTTTTGTAGAAGAGACACGCAGAAGCCACAGAAAGTGACTGTATCTGAGCTGCCAAGTCGGGATCGATCACATTACAGATTCGTTGGATTTTTCAAGGACCCCTACGTGGATAGCATGGTCACCTGACCAGATATGGCTGCAGTATTCAATGCACGGGCGGATGGTAGATTTATATATGTGCAAGATGGTTTCAGACGGGAAAAACTTCCTGGCCCTACACAGAGAACCGACCTTCTTAGCAGCGGATTTAGCTATGGATTCGATTTAGTCATTCCACTTGAGGTGTGTTGTGAGAGTCAACCCAAGGAGTTTTGATTTCAGGGAGACAAGCCTGATCCATGCTAATGGGGTGGAGTAGGAGCGATTGTCTCTGATGGTTAATAGATAGCAGCTTCATGTTGGAAGCAGTAAAATTCATGAGCCATTTCTTACTCCCTGTCCACCACGAATTGGAGGTCCTTTTCGGCCGTGAGGTTTGCTTTGTCAGCCTCGGCAGATGTTTGATCAAGGTGAGAGTAAACCGCAGTGTCGTCAGCATATATGCCAACTTGGGATCTTATTACATCAGGAAGATCGTTAATGTATATCAGGAAAAGAGCCTTGAGGGTCACCCGCGTTCGTATGATAGTATTGGGATGATTGTCGGTTCAATACTACCCTCATTGCGCGATTTGAAAAGAATGACTGGATTAGTTCAATTCTTCATACCCCGCAGCTTGAGTAGAAGGCCAGCATGTCAGACTCTGTCAAACGCTTTGGAGATATCTTGGGGCAACAGTTCGGGTTTCGCCGTTCTTTTCGAGAGCTTGGTGTACATACTCAGTAATGGTCGTGAGCATATAAGCAGTAGACCTGGTGAAGCGGAAACCATACTGTTTGTCCGAGAAGAGACCGTGGGCCGTGAGATGTTGAACCACCTCGGCGTTGATGATGGCTTCGAATACTTTGCCAAAAATCAGTAGGAGTTGATAGGGCGATAATTGGAGAGGTCACCAGTATTTTTATATATAGGAACCACGGAGGAGGGCTTCCAGCAGGCAGAGTTTAGAGAGAACAGAGGTGAGTTCAGGGACACATTTCAGCAGTTATAAGTGTAGTATAGACCATAGAGTTGCTTAGGTTAACTCATATCAATCAAGTAATTGATAATTCATATGAATAAAGTAGAAAAACGATAGACGAAACATTTTTTAAAAATATATAAACTAGCATTATAGCCCGGCGTTGCTCGGGTGTAATGAAAGCTTTAAAACTAATCCATGGTCCTGGAGCTCACACTCTTTGGACGTTGGCACGAAAGACTAAAAAGCAATAGTTGTTTCCAGTTAAAGCGTAGACTGAAAGAAAAATGAGTGGATGTAAGTCAAATTTTGATTTCCTGGTATCGATATCAAATAAGTTTTTTTCGTCGTAAACTGAATTTTGAAGGTTAAATAAGCCCTCTGAGTAAATGGTATCATGGCTGAGACTAAGAACTCCAATTATACCTATTAGAGCCAAACCCGAAGCAAAAACTAAAATAAAGGGGCTGAAAAAATACAGACATACAGGCAGATAAACAGACACACACACACAAACATCTTGCCTTTTATATATATATATATTATCGATTTTCTGCACTATTGTAAGAACTGCAACCTTGAAACATCTGAATATCGTTTCTTATGTCTTTGTCTATGAGTGTATCAAATTTGATTAAAATCGGACCACTCCTTCTACAACCCGATTTTTTCGATTATCGATATTTATCAGGTTACCTCGACACAAAACCTAGCTAAGAACACTCACAGACGCTTATAGTACAACTGTGTATATTTTCAAGAAAATCGGTTCAGCCGTTTCGGAGTCTATAGGTAACGGACACACACACACACACACAAACACACACACACACAGACAAAGTTCCATTTATAAATAAGTTTAGATATATATACATACAGACAGACACATACATTCTTTTTGAGCGAACTTTCGGTGTATGAATTTTGACTTGAATTTGCATAATGAAGAATTTGTCGCTGAAGAAATGCGGTCGCCTCGCTGAAATGGTCATATGTCAAATGTAATTTTCAAAGTTTATTTGAAAAATTTACATATTTGTCTCTGTAAATAGATAAATCGAGCCCTGTACCTGGATTTTACCTCCTTAAAAGTATATATATATATATATATATATATATATATATATATATATATATATGACTCTTCAGAAATAAATTGAGTTCTTTCGGTGACTGGCGTGTGTATACACTGCTTATATACAACACGTTAAAATTTCTGTTTTCGGTTTTCATGCGCCTATAGCTTAGGGGGTAGCGACTCCGACTGACCCCAAATCGGTCGAGTTCCGATCCCTGTCAGAAGCAGGTGGATGTGTCTAGCCACACTGAAAAGCTTGTACGTGGATGACTAATATATATATATATTACTTCAAATGTTATTTTAATGGATATCCGGTCTGCTTTTACTGTTTTGTTTTTGTTTAATGTTCTTGTTTTGTTAATAACAGTAGCAGAACAGACGATATATCAAATATATACTACATGTTTAAATGTTTCTATTCTAATAGGCCCCGGACTATAAAGCAGTTTTTAATCCAGTTTTAATAAAACGCTTATCAGGATCTCTCTTTGTTGCAGACATTAGGCGAGTGTACAACTAACACAAATCCTTCTAGTCTGAAGAAAAACATGCCAGGAAACCGTTTGCCGAAACACAAACTTCAGTCATCTGGAAATAAGTAAGATATTATTTTTCTGTAAAATCGTTGCTTGCGATTTCTACGAAGTTGATAAAAAATTGGATCTTTTTTTAAACTTTTTACTGAATGCGATGTTATATATGTAAATGTATACATTTCTTTCTTTTTATTTTTTCAAACAATATTGACGAGTAATGGTATGGATGGAAGCCATGCTAGCGGCGCCGTCCTTTATTACATAACAATTCCCAACATTTGTTTAGCCTGAGAAAAATTTACATTTTTCTTCATTTTATTGTCTGCGTTTTTGCCGTTTCTTCCATTTCCTTTTTCATTCTCAGTTTGTCTCGGCATTTCCTTTAAATGGATTTTGACATTTTCTCTTTGGTTCTTTCTTTCTTTCATTAGAATGATTGTTTTCCTCTGTTATTCACAATCTCTGTTTTGTTCTGAGAGAGTTTGCTGTATTTTTTGAATTTTCACTTCTATTTTTTTCAGTATTTCATCTTTTTTTTTTAAATTTTGTTTTTCTTCAAAATGTTTCAGTATTTTTTTTTTTAATATTTGCTCATTTGATTTGTTTCCTAGGCCACACATCCTTTTTTAAACACATTTTTATTTTTCAGTCATTTTTTCTCTTTTTTTTTCTATCTTTTATTCTTTTCCTTTTTAAATTTTTTCTTTATTTCCAGTCGATTTTTCTCAGTGTAAACCATCCTATTTTCTCCCTTCTCTTTTTCCCTTTCATTCTTTCTTTTTTATGCAAATTCGATGTCTTAACATTTATTTTTAATCTTTATTATACTTTCTTTCTTTCTTTCTTTCTTTCTTTCTTTCTTTTCTTCCTCCCTTCATCTTTCCTTTCTTCCCTCACTCTTCTTTTTTTTCTTCTCCCTTCCTTTCTCTAATTATTTTTTCTTCTTCTCCTTCATCATCAACCCATCCACGCTCTTTTGTTTGCCTCTGTCTGCACTCTCTGACCGCCTCCTTTTTTTCCCCAGAAAGCTTTTCCCAATATATATATATATATATATAATTGACGTGTTTGCTAAATCTTATATTTTATTCTTTTTAAATTTCTCTTTCTTTGCATTCTCTTTCGAAATCAGTCGCCAGACTAGGAAATTTGTATGAGCTTTTTGGAGAAATTCCAAAAATTCTCTTTAAAAAAATAACTATAATGTTAGCGCCAAAAGAATTCCATTAGGAACATTCACGTGAATTGGCGCTTGAATGAAAGAAAGACGTCAAATGATCTCATTAGAATTCTCAAAAGTCAAAAGACCGTAGTCAGAGAGTAACGGTGGGTACTCTATGTTCGGCCGAACACTATTTACTTAGCCTAGATAACTATGATGACCACAAGTTATAAATAGTTTCTAGAAGGTAAACTATTTTTTAAGTGATTTTCTGTCGAACGGACTGATTTTGTGTTGTTGAATAAATTCTAGAAAATATATCTGACCTTAATTTTAATTTAAACTTTTTTCTATATTCTTCATTTTCTCCTTCCTCATCTTCTTCTTCTTCTTCTTCTCCTCCTCTTCTTCTTCTTCTTCTTCTATGTGCCATGTCCCTTCATGACGAAGGCGATCATGGCTTTCCACGTCTCCCTATCCCTGGTGGCTCTTAGCACGCTTTCTCCTGTTACCCCACCCAAACTCTGCTCTGCCATCCACCTGCTCACGCTCTTCAAATATGTTATCTGTTGCTTTCCCCTGTCTCTCTTTCCCTCTATCTGACCTGTGAATATCAGATTCTCCAATCCCTCTTTCCTCGTTGCATGTCCCAGGAACTTCAGCTGTCTCTTCCTGATGCTCAGTATTAATTTCCTTTTCGTTTCCATCCTTTCCAAATCCTCATCATTGCTCACATGCTCAATCCATGATTACCTTGATTTAAAAATGCAACTTAATAAGAAAATACTTTATTAAATAGAAAATAGTTAGAACAAATCCTGATTAATATTCTCCCATGGATAACACGCGTCAAACATAATTATGTCACCAACTTACGTAGTTTTAGATATGACTATAAAGTGTACCCGGCAGCAAAGCCACTGATCAAGAGATTCGAGGTTTTGAGGAACATGGAACCATATTTTAATTGGTATTACTCCCAGGTCCACCCTGACACGGGGTCGCAGCACCTATTAAGGTCCCAGCTATGAGCAAATAGAGAACCCCTAAACAAAAAAAAAAGAAAAGAAAAAATCACTCTGAAGGTTTCAAAACACATTTTTATATAGCAAAATGACCAACAATACATTTTATCTGTAATTGAAGGCATACAATTGCGTTCGAAATATATTTAGTTGAAGATAATAATTTTGTTCAAATTAGCTCTCGATGTTAAATAACCCATAGAGTTTGATATACCGCTAAACAAATTGGAACAAATAACCACGAAAGAACTCTTTCATGGCATTAATTCGTATAATATCCAAAATTTCTTAAAGAAATCAAGATGTATTCCAAAATCAAACTTCAACAAAACTACAACATAAAATACACATATCACCACTTCTGGCAATCATGTCCGCCCAATCATGTATATGCACCAAATCTGAGCATTAGCTACCATGTATTCAATTGCGAAAGCAGAATAACATATATCATATTTTTATTACTTCAAAGCTCCTGAGAAAATTAATTTTCGGTATTAAATGACCCATAAGACGTTAAACAAATCAATCGACCAACTTTCATAAAATCCATATTTAAAGAACCTAAGATCACATTAGCTTTAACCAAAATTTGTTCACTCCCACACAAGGCATCCCCCAATCAACAGATGAATACTCAGTCAGTCAGTTAAGTGCCAAAAATGATACACACTTGAGCGATCATGTCTCAAAAGAGACAGGGCAGAAAATTTTCCCGTAGCAGGTTGCCATTACTTTCTGCGGTAGACTGGTTACCAACCAAGTCTATAGAAACCAATCTGTCTTGTTATTTAACCCATAACTGGAGGGAAGAGAAGGATTAATACCTTTCCCAACGGTATTTGTGCATGAGTAAATGCAACAAATTCAACTGGAATTCGAACTCGGCTCTCCGATTTCTCGTTTAAGGCTAATATTCACTACACTACCAGACAGAAATAAAATGTCCACAAGACACACGCATGCGTAAACGCACACATATTATCAACCAAATTCCGCATAAACTAACTAGAATTACAACTTTGTGCAAATTAATTACTACTTTAGTTTCCTTTCTTTCATCATACGGTTAGTTTTAAACCCACTGAAGTGCCAGGGTGTAATCGATTTCTATTTTTTCCTCGGATTAGATCATTTGCTGTGGCGTGCAGTAATATGAATCTATTTTCAGGGTGTATGATGAAATTTGTTTAGTCTTGAAAAATATTGCGACCATCCGTGATTGCATCAGATTTTTATTACGCTCAAACACTATTGTCTCCACTGCCGATTAGCTGTCCTACGGCCATTGTTCACGATGGATGTTACTCCAAGAAAGCGTACAAAAACGGCACAAACTCACTGGCAAGCCTTACAGAGAGATCGCAGACATTGTTGGCGTCTGCTTTTCATCTTTTTCAACAATAAAGAAACGAACTAATCATTTGAACATTAGTCAAAGTACTAGTCGAAAGAAAAAAACCCGAAACGAGGAACCTAACACGCAAAGCGCTCAATACAATAGTAGATCAAATTAATAGATTATCTATTTACTTATATATATATATATATATATATATATATATGCGTATGTGTGTGTTATTTCTAATTATTGCAAACGTTATTTTTAGTGGGTGCACGAACTTAAGTTGATAAACACGAAAAGAAATTAACAACGCCTAACAACCCTCTCACACACATACATCACGAGAATGACTGAAAGTGTTTGGAACACTGGGCATACATCTTTGAGCAAATTAATTGAAACAACTGCTTTACTCTCCTTTCTTTAACATACGGTCAGTTTTAAACCCATTGGAGTGACAGGGTGTAATCGATATTTATTTATTCCTTAGATTAGGTCATTTGGAGTGATGTTTCAGTAATATGAATCTATTTTCGGGGTGTATGATGATTTGTTTGGCCTTGAAATATATACCGTCATCTGTGACTGAATCAGATTTTTTATCACCCTCAGAAACTATTGTCTCAACTGTTGATTAGTTGTCTGACGGCCATTGTCTGTAATGGATGTTACTCCAAGAAAGCGTACGAAATTTGGAATGCTGCACAAATACACTGGCAAGCCTTACAGAGAGGTCGCGGATATTGTTGGTGTCAGCCTTTCAACTGTCAGTCGTGTCATCAAGGCAAAGAAAGAAACTGGCTCCCTCAGTCCAAAACGTAAAGGAAAATGCGATCGGAGAGAAAGACAGCATCAAGAGACGACGTATACGTGTTTCAGAGAAAGTGTGAAAGATCCTGGGAAGACATTATTCGTTTTGTTTCAATTAATTTTCACAGGGGTGTATGATACAGAAACACACAAGAATTAAACACATTAATGCAACCTGACAAGGAAAATACATGTGAGATCCAATTAACAATAACAAATAAATAATTTTTTCTTTCACATTTCATTTCTGATGAAGCTTAAAAAACAGCGAAACGTCATTTACACTGTTCGGACTGTTGTCCTCATCTTTATTCATATGTGTACTCAAGGACCAGTGGATATAAGGGTTGGTTAGTTCCAGTGACTTGACCCACAGAATTGTGAGTTTTAAACCTGGCTACAGCAGTGGTGAGCAAGTAACTTAGACAGTTGAGTTAACGGCAGATAACCATATGGCATCCGGAAGTGGCATCGCACATGGAATGAGAATGATATAAACCAGTGATCAAAATAAAGGGTTTGGTTCTAAATTCCTAGCACCTGAACACGGCCGGAGCTTACAATGACCGAAACGTAGTAAAAATGGCAATAAAGACGAGAACAATAATTGGTTAATTCCAGAGACTTGACCCAAAGAGTTGTGAGTTCAATACCGGGCTACAGCAGTGGTGAACAAATAACTTTGAGAGTTGAATGAAAGCGTTGGTTAGTTTCAGTGACTTGACCCAAAGAATTGTGAGTTCAGTACCTGGCTACAGCAGTGGTGAACAAATAACTTAGAGAGTTGAGTTAAAGCGTTGGTTAGTTTCAGTGACTTGACCCAAAGAGTTGGGAGTTCAATACCTGGCTACAGCAGTGGTGAACAAATAACTTAGACAGTTGAGTTAAAGGGAGATAACTACATGGCATCCAGAAGTGGCATCACACATGAAATTTGAATTATATAACCCAGTGATCAAAATAAAGGGTTCGGTTCAAAATTCCAAGCACCTAAACAAGAACAGAGCTTACAATGTTCGAAACGTCGTAAACATGGCAATAAAGATGAGAACAATAGTCTGAACAGTGTAAATAATGTAAATACTGCCTCATTTCAGAAGTATAGACAAATACAAAAGCGAAGCTGTTCAATTTATAAACGTTTCCTATTTGTTTAAACAATCTGTCGGACATCGTATTCATAATTTTTTCCAATTCATTTCTTCCTATGTATTCCATTTTACCAGAACCAGACATTTAAAGAAAAGAATAGATTTAAAACAAGTGCAACTGGATATATTGATTACTAAATCCTTTTGTCTTATCCCGAGAAGATATTCGATGCTATGTCCGTTCACTGTACGATTCAATAACTGACAAGTTACTGGGAACACCAGTGTTTCTTTCTAACACAGCCATTTAAACCATGTCCTTATATTATAACTCATCGTGGGCATCTAGTTATGGTTAGCACCTTTCTCTCGCTAGAATCATTCCAATTGAGTAGTGAGTTCGATTCTCAGTGTGTATCTTATACTTTCTCCCTTGTGCCACATCTAAATTGCGCTTAGACTATCCCTATATTATAACTCATCGTTCCCTTTCTGATAATCAGCACAATATTTGTCTATTCTTTCATATCTAAAGCATGTCTACCTTGCGGTCATATTACTTTGAAACACGTTTTCGTATCACAAGTATTGTCGAGCCAGGTCAATATCCAGATGGGTGACTGTTTAGAAATACCAAGTGTTGTATCCTTATATGTACGGGTGGTATAAAGTGTTTGAGGCCATATCATGTTGAAATACCGACAATCGTACAATTACTGAAGTTAAGCAACGAGGAGCCTGGTCAGTATCTATATGGGTGATCGCTGGTGAATACTTCGTGCTGTAAGCTTGGATGTGCCGGTAGAGTAATCGGCATACGGCCATATCAAGTTAAAACACCGGAAGCTAAACAACTTCGGGCCTGGTTAGTATCTAGATGAGTGACAGCTTAGGTATAGCAAGTACTGCAAGTTTGAATGTACAGGTGGTGTAATAGATGACAGTTCGAGATTAGAAACCAGAGATCCGAGTTCAAATTCAAGTAGGGCGAGTTATATTCCCTTACATTCAAGTAAGCTTCGAAAAGGCATGAATCTACTTCTTCCTTACACACGCAGAGCTAATGATTAATTATTAGAATCTGTATGATTATAATCTTAAAAAATTCTTGCAATCTAAAAATATTTCCTGCCTTTAAATAACCTGCAAAAGGTTGATAAATCATAAAAAACAAATCGATCAATCGAGTCCAAACGTAACTGGACAGAACTGTTTCGTCATTATACTTGTTGAAATTAAACGATTGGTTAAGATAATGTTGATTTGATGAATATTCAGTCCACCCAATATAAATTTCAACAACACTTGAATATATATATATATATATATATATATATATATATATATATATATATATACATATATATATATATTTGATGGACTCTCCCGTCGATTTCGACGTATGAGCGTCTCAAAAGACTAATTCCAGTTTCGGTGTTTATGTCTTTCATGGGACCTGAGTCCCGCCAGTGACTTGCAGGCGTAACCACAAGTCGTGCACGAAAATGTATTCAACAAAACGCCACTTGGTCTGGCAGCTACTTCTTTCCTCTTTTCTCCCGATTCTCTGAGCTCTTGTACTCTTTTCTGATTCGAGAGCTTGTAAGGCAATGTGACACGTCAATGTCCATAGTTTCCTGTCACACTGTTTAGGATGTGGTTACCGGCTTTTTCTTTTTTCTTTTTTTCCCCCCAATCTTCTTTCACTTTTTTCTTTTCTCTTTTTTGTTCTCAATTGGAGTAGATAGACTTAACTATCGCCCGGTTCAAACTCCATCCACGTCTTTTGAACAGGTGAAGAGGCTCATCCCTTGTTTCCTGTTTAGGATGTGGTTCCCGGCTTTTTCTTCCCCCCACCCCAGTCTTCTTTCACTTTTTTTCTTTTCTCTTTTTTTTTCTTCTCAATTGGAGTAGATAGACTTAACTATCGCCCGGTTAACACTCCATCCACGTCTTCTGAACAGGTAAAGAGGCTCATCCCTTTTTTCCTGTTTAGGATGTGGTTCCCGGCTTTTTCTTCACCCACCTCTAATCTTCTTTCACTTTTTTTTATTTTCTCTTTTTTCTTCTCAATTGGAGTAGATAGACTTAACTATCGCCCGGTTCACACTCCATCCACGTCTTTTGAACAGGTGAAGAGACTCATCCCTTTTTTCCTGTTTAGGATGTGGTTCCCGGCTTTTTCTTTTTTCCCCCGCCCCCAATCTTCTTTCACTTTTTTTCTTTTCTCTTTTTTCTTCTCAATTGGAGTAGATAGACTTAACTATCGCCCGGTTCACACTCCATCCACGTCTATTGAACAGGTGAAGAGGCTCATCCCTTTTTTCCTGTTTAGGATGTGGTTCCCGGCTTTTTCTCCCCCCCCCCCAGTCTTCTTTCACTTTTTTTTATTTTCTCTTTTTTTTTCTTCTCAATTGGAGTAGATAGACTTAACTATCGCCCGGTTCACACTCCATCCACGTCTTTTGAACAGGTGAAGAGGCTCATCCCTTGTTTCCTGTTTAGGATGTGGTTCCCGGCTTTTTCTTCCCCCTCCCTCCAGTCTTCTTTCACTTTTTTTTATTTTCTCTTTTTTTTTCTTCTCAATTGGAGTAGATAGACTTAACTATCACCCGATTCACACTCCACCCACGTCTTTTGAACAGGTGAAGAGGCTCATCCCTTGTTTCCTGTTTAGGATATGGTTTCCGGCTTTCTCTTTTCCAATCATTTTACTCTTAAGTAGCCCCATGCGCCTCAGTGGCGTCACCGCCTTGCTTGGGGTGATATGATTAAAAAAAAAATCCAAGCAATTTGTTCAAAAGTTGACAGTGGAATGTTAGCTGCTGTCAGATTATATTTAAGCTTATCCTTGTACCTCAACAATGGGCGGCCAACACGCCTTTCACAATGCTAAAGCTGACCATCCAAAAGTATTTTAGGCACTCATTCTGACGACATGTCCGACCCAACGCAACTGACACTTTATAAGAAAAGTTTCAATACCACTGACGCTACACTTTGCAATTGGACACCCAGTCCTTCAAGATAAATCCACATATTGTGCAAAGGCAGCGTTTGTGAAACACATCCAGCTGCACGACATGTGAGCGGTAAGGGGTCCAAGCCTCAGCACCGTACAAGAGAGTTGTCAAAACAACAGCCCTGTAAACTCTGATGTTTGTTTCCAACTTTATACCTCTTTCATTCCATAAGCGGTTCCGAAGTTTACTAAAATCTGATGTTGCCTTTGCTATACGATTTACAATTTCATCGTCTAGAGATCCGTTTGAGTTCACAATGCTACCTAAATATGTGAAACACTTAACATATTTCAAACTCTTCCCGCCTACTGTTATGCAATCATCAGGAAACGAATGAACTGGAGGATTTTGTTTCACACCATATATTTGCTTTGGATGAGGAGAGGGCTAATGAACGACTTCAGTTTTCTTAATACTTATGGTGAGCCCAAATACTTTATTGGCTTCAGAAAACCTATTTACAAGTTCCTGTGCTTCAGCATACGATGTAGCGACCAATGCAGCGTCATCAGCAAATAGCATGTCATATATCATTTGGGTTCTTAGCAATGTTTTGACCTTAAAGCCTTGGTGGTTAAATAATCCACCACTAGTATGGAATTGGAAGTTCACACCACCAGCGAAATCACTGTAATGCTGAAGCATAACCGAAAAATACAGTGCAAAAAGAACTGGAGAAAGCACACATCCTTGTTTTGTACCATTTGAGACATCAAAACGATCCGAAGCAGATCCATCAGAGATCACAGTACCTTTCATGCCGTCATGGAATGATACAGTTACTTTAAGCATTGCATCTGGTATTCCAAGCTTTTTCAGTACTTTCCAAAGTGCCTCTCTGTTCACTGTGTCTAAGGCTTTAGTAAGGTCAACAAATACCATGTTCAATTCATTATTTTTCTCCCGCGCTTTCTCAGCACCTGGTCTGAGCGAAACAATCATATCTATAGTGCCCCGGCCCGACCTCAACCCATATGCTGATTACCTTTGATAAAGATGTTTTATGTCCGCATCCTTAAAGGCTTGTGGAATCTAACCATGAAACCAAATTATATTAAATAGCTGATGCAGATTTTTGACTAGTTTAGGGCCTCCATACTTATAAATTTCCGGTGGTAAACCATCTTTCTAAGGGGTAAGGTGGTAAACCATCTTTCTTGAAGATAACTGTTTGACATTATCGATATATATATACATATATATAAATATATATATATATATATATATATATATAATTTTTTTGACACTATCGATATATATAATATATATATATATATACATATATATACACACACATATATATAGTCTTAAATTGAATTTTTAAGGATAAAAAAGCTTTCTTGAAGTTTCATTTTAACTTTAATTAAAAGCTAACGGGCTAAAATTATTGTTTCCAGTAAGCAAAATATCCTACTGAATTTTAAATAAAGATCATATTGATTGGAATCTCAACTTTTTTGAGTTTTCAAAATTCATCATTTTTTGCGTCAACTTTGACAGCTTGACAAATCTGTGAACAAATGTTAATTCTCAAATTTTTAAAACATTGCAAAAATGAAATATACGTCTGTAACTCGTTATTTTTGGAAAATTGGAAAATTTAAAGTTAAATTAATCTGATTTAAAACAAATATTACTTGATTATTGCATGAAATTTACAATACATTTTTTCTTAATCACGGAGATCTTAACTTTCCTACTTGTGAAGTAATGAGAGCTACACGTGTAAAGTGATAAATGACAAGCCAAGTATGGTTGACAACAGCTGACATAATTTTCAAAATTTTTTTTTCTATAAGTGGAAGAAACCGTGAAACACGCGACTTTTTAATGCCACACACGAAATGTCATACTTTAAAAAACATTCTAACTACACACAAAAAACTTTAAAAAAATCTTTTGGCTCGGAAATTTGTATTATACCTTTCAATTTTTGATAAATTATTATATAATTTGTAAAATTAATTATTCGTCGATTATTTTTTCTTCAGACTATAAAATATATATTTAAAAGCAATGAAAAGCTTATTTAAGTAAATAATGTCATGGTTTTGTTCATTTTTTTCATTTTACTGTTTAGAGTAGATTTTCTGATTAAAAAAAGCCAACTGCTAAAAAAAGATGATTTACATTTTGCAAGGTGTCCAGCGTTTAACTAAAAAAACAAATTTTCGAAAGAAAATTTAATTTCGCGAAATTTTATTAAATTACGTAAGATGTAAAAAGAATTAATTTTACTAAGTTTTTATAAAAATAACGATTTCAAAAATAATTTCATTTATTTTTAAATTAGTTCTGAATGATTCATTAAAATCCAATAATTATTTGATTTTTGCAAGAATTTCAAAATTAGTGTGTTTTCATCGGAAAATAGTGATTTTCGTTCTGTTTCATTATCCATGGAAAACTCTGGTAAAAATTTAGTCACCCATTGACGGAAAAAACTAAGAATCTTCATCAACATCAAGAACATGTTAGAAAGGATTTCAAAAATTAAAAAAATAATCAAAATACTTTGATCTTTCCTCTTAATAATAACATAAACCTTTTTACAATAAAGTTTTGTTTTTATCAAGTGTGTTGATTTTTTTCTTCATTCTATGCTGGTTTTTCAGTGAATTAGTGGGAGTACAGGTACCTCTAATATAATGTTCAACGCTGAGGAAACAGGTTTTTAAGAAGTTGTTGAAATTGCTATTCACCAAATGAAATAAATTGACCTTATTTACATTATTCAAAATACTGTCCTCATCTTTTCTGCTTTTGTACGACGTTTCGGGCGTTGTACACTCCGGCCTTCTTCAGATGCTAAGAATTTCAAACCGAAACTTTTATTACCATCACTGGAGTATATACTTCTCATTCCTTGTGCGACGCCTCTTTTGGTATTGATGAGTTATCTTACTGTAACCGAAATAAATTGAATTTATATGTACTAACAGACATAATTATTTAGGCTACCCCAGTTTTTTAAAAGAAATGATATTTTATACTGCTCTTAGTATTTATTGCCAAGTTGATAATTCTAAATGAAAATAGAATAGTTCTTTTCTTATTATTACTTTGCAAAATTTTACAAGGCAGCCAGGAAGCCTTTGCTTCGACCAGCCAGTAAGAAAAAGAGACTAGTTCATCTGATGCACATGTTATTGCGCAGTATTAAAAAAGAACCATTCTGTTTTCATTTAAAATGATCTACTTGGCAATAAGTATAAAATAGTATGAAATACATCATTATCTTTCAATTTGGGTTGGCCTATTATGGCCGGTAGTATATATATATATATATATATATATATATATATATATATATATATATATATACTAGCAGTATAGCCCGGCGTTGATCGGGTGGAATAAAAGCTTAAAAACTAATCCATGGTCCTGGAGCTCAGACTCTTTGGACGTTGGCACCAAAGACTAAAAAGCAATAGTTTCCAGTTAAAGCGAAACCGTAGACTGAAAGAAAAATGAATGAATGTAAGTCAAATTTTGATTTCCTGGTATCGATATCAAATTTTCTGCAGTATTGTAAGAACTGCAACCTTGAAAATTCTGAATATCGATTCTTATGTATATGTCTATGAGTGTATCAAATTTGATTACAATCGGACAACTCCTTTTGTAACCTGATTTTTTCGATTATCGATTTTCGATATTTATCTGGGGTACCTCGACACAAAACCTAACTAAGAACACTCGCAGACGCTTATAGTACCACTGTGTAAATTTTCAAGAAATTCGGTTCAGCCGTTTCGGAGTCTATAGGTAACGTGCACGCACACACACACACACACACAGACAAAGTTCCATTTATAAATAAGTTTAGAGAAAATGTATAAGTTTTTATATACTATAATAATGTTAGGAAAATAAATAACAAAGTACAAAAATGAAATTTACTCTTTCACCTGCCGTAATTGCAGCAAGGAATACATAGGAAAAACCTCTAGAAATTTGAATAAAACATAAGAACTCGAAATGGATAATTTACAAAACACGTTGAATACGTTAATTCCTCAATGTAATCAGTCGTACATTTATTTCGATTTCAAAAACAGCTAAGTAATTAAATGAAAAAAGCAGTTTACTAAGACGAAAATGTATAGAAAGTGCTTTAATCTGTAAATCATCCACGGAAAATTTACGTTCGGTTCTTTACAACATTTCACGTTTCATGGTAAATCTTCAGTTATCAGAATGTGGCATATTTAATAACAAAAGAGATAAGAAACATACTTCAATTGGCACCTGGCTCTTTTAAAATGTTAACAGGTAACAGACAACCCCTCTAAGCGTTATATATATATATATATATATATATATATATATATATATATATATATTGTGTGTGTGTGGCCGGTAGTGTATATATATATATATATATATATATATATATATATATATATGTGTGTGTGTGTGTGTGTGTGTGTGTGTGTGTGTGTGTGTGTGTCGGAGACGTGTGATTTAATACTTCAATACTAACTTTCATGTAAACTATAAGTCTAACTTACATTGGTACGAAAGATACATTATTTACAGGCCGTGGCACTCCCTAATGTTTACAGTAATTCACAGTTTATCAAAGCTGTTTTAAACATTTTGAAGCAGACACTTTCATATTCTGCGTCTTCATATGTCACTTTTATGGCGGCAGCAAACATACCGTGAATTGCTTCAAGGCTAAACGCCTCTGCATCGATTGTTTCTAGTGCCGTTTGCCAGAAGCTACGACAAAATTCCCCGACGAAAAGGCGTTAACCATTTCGTTGGGTGTTTCCGTTCAAATTATTATCATTGTTTGTATCAACGTGTGTCAAATATGCAGAAGTGCTAAGCAAATGATTTACAAAGCAAATTAATTGTACCTATTTCCGCTCGTTGATAAAAATATATATATATATATATATTGCCTATGTTATATTCCGTCTGATGTAGACGATTCTTAGCTAGCACTTTGCGACTTAACATCTGACCTGGGTAGGCGTCACCAAAAGTTTTAAAATGTTGCAAGCGAAAAGGAGAGATATTTTCATTTGAATGTTTATTTGGCAATACGATAATGGGATCAACGTTGGTGTCAAACAAGTTATATTTCTGAAGTATTAATAATTGTAATCAGTCAGTTAAATGCCATACGTGATACACGCTTGGGCGATCATGTCTCGAAAGAGACATAACTGACTGGGCAGAAGATTATCCCACAGTAGATTGCCATTGATTTCTGAGGTAGTCTGGTTGCCAACCAAGGCTACAGAACCCAATCTGTCCTATTATTTAACCCATAACTGGAGGGAAGAGACGGATTAATATCTTTCCCAAGAGTATTTGTGTGTAAGTGAATGCAAGAAATTCGACTGAAATTCGAACTCGGCTTCCCGATTTCTCGTTCCAAGCCGATATCCACTGCACCACGACGCACATCCTTGTCATAAAAGCACATAATTGTCATAAAAGTCACCAAAAAATACACAGTCGAAACCTCAAAGAATCTAAATAAAAGATGATGTGAACACTAAATGGAGATTTGACAAAACAATGCGTCAAATACGTTGGTTGTCCAACGTAACGAGACTGACTACAAATTTGACACTGTGGAATTCCCTTCCGCATGATTGCTTCCCCGGCGGCTACAATCTCCAGGAGTTTAAATGTAAGGTCAATAGACACCTCCGAACACACTAACCATCTTTCAAACACTCTTCCCATCTACCCAACCCCCAGCCTCGGTATCCTTACCCATCTATCACCCTCCTTCTGATATTTCCTATATCTGACCACCCCTTCTCTTCACCTTCCCCTGTGTAACCAGATGCGCAATAGTGGAAGGGGAATGCCTTGCTTGGGGTGAAATGATTAAAAAAAATGCTACCCTAATCAGAGGAGAAAATAATTCACTACGACGTAAACGTTTCGAGAGTGCCTTGAGCGAAAGGTTATCTACAATAAATTTGAGCCTTGGCTCTTACAATATTTCCCCATTTCTGGCAGATGTTCTAATATTGCAGTCAGGAATACCTACTTGCAAAAGTGATAGAAAGAAAAGGAAAAATCTAAACTTATTTATAAATGGAAATTTGTCTGTGTGTGTGTGTGTGTGTGTGTGTGTGTGTGTGTGTGTGTGTGTGTGTGTGTGTGTGTGTTCGTTACCTATAGACTCCGAAACGGCTGAACCGATTTTCTTGAAAATTTACATAGTTGTACTATAAGCGTCTGCGAGTGTTCTTAGCTAGGTTTTGTGTCGAGATGGTTCAGATAAATATCGAAAATCGTTAATCGAAAATGGTCCGATTTTAATCAAATTTGATACACTCATATACAAAGACATAAGAAACGATATTCAGAAGTTTCAAGGTTGCAGTTCCTACAATAGTGCAGAAAATCGATAATATATATATATATATAAAAAAGGCAAGATGTTTGTGTGTGTGTGTGTGTGTGTGTGTGTGTGTGTGTGTGTGTGTGTGTGTGTGTGTGTGTGTGTTTATCTACCTGTATGTCTGTTGTTTTTTTTTTCAGCCCTTTTATTTTAGTTTTTGCTTCGGGTTTGGCTCTAAGTAGGTATAATTGTAGTTCTTAGTCTCAGCCATGATACCATTTACTCAGAGGACTTATTTAGCCTTCAAAATTCAGTTTATGACAAAAAACCTTTATTTGATATCGGTAGCAGGAAATGAAAATTTGACTTACATCCATTCATTTTTCTTTCAGTCTACGGTTTCGCTTTAACTGGAAACAACTATTGCTTTTTAGTCTTTCGTGCCAACGTCCAAAGAGTGTGAGCTCCAATACCATGGATTAGTTTTAAAGCTTTCATTACACCCGAGCAACGCTGGGCTATACTGCTAGTACTCTAAAAGAATTCGGTTAGATAAAAAAAAAAAAATTAAATGAATAAACTCTTTAGTGCAGTATGAGAAAAATCTTATAAGTGTGGTTTAAATTAGCTTTCACAATAAGTTCATTCTTGTGTATGTTTACAAAAATCAGAATCTAGGTCAATATCTTCGATAAAAGGAAACATTGATTGATTTTTAAAGACTTCCTTCTCGATGCAGAAAAACAAAATTATTTCATCACAATAATAACTGGATGTGAAAAATGTTTTTTTTTTTACATGAAAAACGTCTTCAATAAACAGATTCCAGTAATTTTCTACGTTTTCTGTTATTTAAAAGCAAGTTTCAAAATGGCTGATATTTTTCCGGTGCAAAAAATAGTGTTTCTTCGCAAAACAGCAATGGCTACTTGAAAAGCTGACTGAAGCAAAAAAACCCAACGGTTAATTACAACGGCTCTTTCTATGGAGAATATTTGACACAGCAAGCAATCATGGAGTTGGGAAAGGAATTTCTAAATATATCTGGCGTAATCTTCCGTCCAGTCAATTTCAGGCTATCACTGGTTTCATTCCATGTCTCAATCCTTGTTCTTTTGATTTCAAACAATTATAAAACTCCTAAGAATATAGATAAAAATAGAACCAACGGCAGAAAATACGTAGCTATTAGCTGAATGTTGGTCATAGATTTACACTGTATTTGTGGTGCAGTGGATATCGACTCGAAAAGACAAATCGGGGAGCCGAGTTCGAAATCCAGTTGAATTCCTTGCATTCACTTACACACAAATACCCTTGGGAAAGGTATTAACCCGTCTCTTCCCTCTAGTTATAGGTTAAATAATAGGACAGATTGGGTTCTATAGCTTTGGCTGGCAACCAGACTACCTCAGAAAGCAATGGTGATCTACTGCGGGATAATAATCTGCCCAATCAGTAATTTCACTTTCGAGACATGATCGCCCAAAGCGTGTATCACGTATGACACTTAAATGACTGAATGTTCGACCTATACGGTTAATATTTACCACGGTATTAAATGTATTTACAAGAAAGAAGATTTAATTAAAAATCATTTTCATTTATTTCGCAAAATATTTTTTCATTATTCGGTCGGGAATTTAGCAATGTACCAACGTTGCTTAACCACTATATATATATATATATATATATATATAGCGTATCGAGGCATCAGATAATTTTCTAAACATATACTGTTAAATATAAGAGACAATGAATGTCTATTATGTTTAATCATGAGTCGTTCTAAACATCGTATTTTGGCTTTAATTTCAGTTGAAAATAAAAACAAAAATTCTCCAACATTTGGATAATTTTTTTATTGATTTGCTTCTAAGCTTTCGACTCATATGAGCCATCTTCAGAGAGGTTATTTAGACGGTAATACAATAACATCCACCATCACCAACGATTTTATTTCGTGTTGACATAAAACTCCGCTAGTTACTAAAAATAACAAACTCCGCAATAGTTACTAAAAATAACTCCGCAATAGTTACTAAAAATAACAAACGCTGTTCTCAAATTTGCAATGCAGTTCTATGACGTCACACCACTTGATAGCGTGAAATGACAACAAAACCATGTATTCAAATGCAATGTAACGTGTTATGTCCGGATTTCTGGAGAAGAAAATTTTAAAAACAGTTCCTACTTCGGTTATAATGCGTGACTCTTCAGAAATGAGTTCTCTCGGTGACTGGCGTCTGTATCTTCTTCTTCTATGTGCCCTGTCCCTTCAGGACGTAGGCGATCATGGATCTCCACGTCTCCCTATCCCTTGTGGCTCTTAGTATGTTTGTTCCTGTTGCTCCTGGCAACCCCCGTTCCGTCATCCACCTGATCAGACCCTGCAAATATGTTATCCGCTGCCTTCCTCTGTCTCTCCTTCCTTCTATCTGTCCAGTCAGTATCAGGTTCTCCAGGCTCTCCTTCCTCATTGAATGTCCCAGGAACTTTAGTTGTCTCTTCCTGATGCTCAGCATCAATTTCCTTTTTGTTGCCATTCTTTCTAACACTTCGTCGTTGCTTGTATGCTCAGTCCACGATATCCGTAGCATCCTTCTGTAGAACCACATTTCGGCCGCTTCCAGTTTTGTCCTCATTTTCGATGATATTGTCCAGCATTCACAGCCTGGAAGAACTGACATCACGTAGCAGTCTAGCACTCTTTTCTTCGTTTCTATTGAGATATTCCTGTGTGTTAGTATTTTGCTCATCTTCTGGAACGCGTCCTTTGCCATGCCAATTCGCCTTCGGATCTCCGTGTCGCACTTTCCATCTCCTGTTAGAACACTTCCTAGGTACTTAAATTCTTGGACTTGTTTGATTCTGTTATCCCCCACCTGTATTTGGCATTTTGTGTTGTATCTTTTGCTGATGACCATGCACTCAGTTATTTCCCTTCTCTGATGACATGCGCCGATGGATTAGGGATTAGAGACTCCGACTGACACCACATCGGTCAAGTTTCGATCCAGGCCAGAAGTAAGTGGATATGTCTAGCCACACTGATGAGCTGTGAAACAGCGAAACGGGCATGTATGTGGATGACTAATATATATATATATATATATATATATATATATGTGTGTGTGTGTGTGTGTGTTTGTTTGTGCGTGCGTGCGTGCGTATTAACTGGTATCACCTTAAGCAAGGCAATAAGGCCTCTAAAACCAAGGGGTTATATGGTGTGGAGGAATTGGGAATAGAAACACTAATAGTAATAGAAGAGAAAAGAGTAAACAAGAGGACAGTAGATAGCAATTAATACAGCATTAAATTTTTTGCAGATTAAACTCGCTCGATGGAGCTGAAAGGGAGTTCCACTAGCGATAAGTGCGGATAAAAAAAAACTGTTGGCATAGAACGTATGTACTAAAAATTGATGAGATCTCGACACCATCCTAATACTGCGCTTAAATTCATAAATTATATGTGCAAAATCGAATAGCTAATCCGAACAATAACCATGAAAGTATTTCTTAAAAGGCATAGAGAGACAAGAATCCACTAATGGATAAATAACTAAAGCCAAGCCGCCAGGACTAATAATATTGCTGATTCTTCTTTGGGTTTTATTGAGGAGCTCAAAGTAAATAGCAAGGGAACCAACCCATGTGGCAGCAATATTCTAAGCATGGACGAATGGTTGACTTATAGCTATGTAAGATAGATTTCAGGGAGGAACATTGTCTCTCCCAATACAGTGAATCAGGTTTCTTAGCAGCTGATCTAGCAATAGATTCAATAACGACTTTCTTAAAGTTTTAAGGTATGTTTATGGATTAAAGTGCCGAATAACTAGGAGAGATCCTATGTAAATATAAACGTCAACATTCAGTGGTGACAGACTGTTTCATGCTTAAGCACAATGGCCTGGCAATTGTATTTAAGTTATGAAACAGACTGTCGCCATTAAGTGTTGATTTCATCGTCCACAATTTCCACTTATATATAAATTTGTGTGTGTGTGTGTGTGTGTGTGTGTGTGTGTGTGTGTGTGTGTGTGTGTAATAAAAATATAGTTTCAAGGTATGCTATATTTAGGGGTAAAAGTGTTCAGTATCTGCGATAGAGCGTAGGTAAATATAAAAGTTGACACTGAGGTCAATTATTATTATTATTATTATTTATATTACTATTATTATTGTACATTATTAGGCCATTGCACTGAAGAGAATCATGCTGAGAAACGCTGTTTAAAATCGGAACTTTTTAGACACGCCTGTCCTTTCTAAACAAAAAATATAATTGACCTCTTCAACTCTTTGCGAGTGGGTGGCTTCATTTGCGCATGTACTGATTAAATCTCAGGAGATTTCGGAAAGCTGTCTACTACAATTTCGCTTGGGAAGCGTTTGTAGATGGCTTTTTGTGACAACTGGAATCAGTGAGTATCTCTATTTAAATTTAGAAGGTGAGAATTCATCTTAAAATGAATTTTAACTTGTATTTTTAGCGTTTCTTTTAGCATTTGTTCTTTACTACACATACGCACACACACAAACGCACACACACACACACACACACCCATATATTTATATATATATACAGTCATCCGCAGACAGACCTGTTTCGCTGTATCACAGCTCATCATTCTGGTTAAACATCCGATTGCTTTTACCCAGGATAGAAACCTGACCGAATTTGCGTCAAACGAGGCAAACTTTTAGCGTATGATGTATCATACGTTAGTAGTTAGAGTACTTTAATTCATTACTGAATAAGCGGTATATATATATATATATATATATATATATATATATATATATATATATATATATATATATCCAAATGAATAAGAAACGAAGAAAATATTAACAACGTTCAAAACATTAATTTAAAACAGTGCTCAATATACAAAATAGAGCTATGAATATTTATTATAAATTATAGTTTAGAACATGTAGAAAATATTATCTACTAAAAAGTGTATATTTTGTTTCGACATTGAAAGGACAATGTCTCATCAGGTAGTAAACGGTATTTTTTAAAAGAGAGAGAAAATTCGCTTCCTTATATTGGTAATTTGTGTGTGTGTCTGTGTGAATGCGCACGCGTGTGTGTGTGTGTGTGTGTGTGTGTGTGTGTGTGTGTGTGTGTGTGTGTGTGTGAGTGCGCACGCGTGTGTGTGTGTGTGATAATTCCCCATTCTGGTTTCTCATTTTCCCTGCCCACTTTACCTCGCACGCACGCACACACACACACACACACACACACACACACACACACACACACACACACACACGCGTGCGCATTCACACACACAAATTACCAATATAAGGAAGTGAATTTTCTAAATACCGTTTACTACCTGATGAGACGTTGTCCTTTCAATGTCGAAACAAAATATACATTTGTAGTAAATAGTATAATTTATAATATATATATATATATATATAGTAGTAGTAGTAGTATCCTTGAAATTTGGTAAAGTAAATCCCAAAAGTGACAGATTCCAAAGAGAATTCAATATTAAATTTTATTGCTAAACTTGAGATGAGATATTTTTACAAATCCATTGGTAATACGGTATTTCGCGGTCCCAGCCGCTTTTCAAAATCAAATTCACGCCATATTACTAATGAATTTGTAAAAAAATCTAAATTTTGTTTCCTGATTATATATATCTCTATATATATATAGTCACCCACAGATAGATCTGTTTCGCTGTATCACAGCTCATCAGTACGGTTAGATATCCGATTACTTTTTACCTAGGATGGAAACCCGAACGAATTCGCGTCAGTCGGTGGTTCTGCCTCTGAACTACGGGCGTTCAGTAAAAGGAGGCAGAATTTTTGGCGTGTATATTATCATTATACACGCCCAATAGCTGAGAGAGTTCTAATTCATTGCTGAATGAACGATGCGTAGATGCTAGAGTAGCTACTGTTTTTTCAAAGTTTACCATTCTTCCAGAGTGCTCAATAAGGGCGTGAGAGCATAGTCATCCGCAGACAGATCTGGGCATTCGGTAGAAGCGTATGTTGTATCAATTTATTAATTTACTCATCACACCCAGTATATATATATATATATATATATAATAAATTATTGCCATATTATATTGATAATTTAGCGCATGCGTGTTTTTTGTTTTTTTGTTTTTAAGATTTTGTTGACTGCTCAGTACAGTAAAGTCAGTTCGGCACCGTTCATGCGAAAAAGACCACCATGACGCATGGCATTTCGCCAAAAGTTTGGAAATGGCATACTGTTCTGCTTAAGCATTCGCAATGGGAACTACAATATGAACATTTTATAATCTTTGGGTGTCAATCTGACAACAATGTAGAGTATTCGGAAAAAGTTAGATAAATCTAATGGTGATTACTAAGGTAAAGCAGTCAGTTAAGTGCCAAACATGAAACACGCTTAGGCGATCATGTCTCGAAAGAGACATGACTGACTGGGCAGAAGATTATCCCGCAGTAGGTTGCCATTGCTTTCTGCGGTAGACTGGTTGCTGACCAAATCTATAGAATCCAATCTATCCTGCCATTTAGCCCATAGCTGGAGTGAAAGAGATGAAATGTAACATATCATTATATAAATAAGTAGTAATTAATGGGGGATCAGTTTATTACTTCATAACAATAGAGAACCGATCCCCCACTTTATGCACAGTAGAAGTTTTATTTGTTTTCAACTATTATATTCAGTCAGTCAGTTAAGCGCCATACGGTGATACACGCTTGGGCGATCATGTCTCGAAAGAGACATGACTGATTGGGCAGAACATTATCCCGCAGTAGGTTGCCATTGCTTTCTGCGGTAGACTAGTTGCCAGCCAAGTCTACAGAACCCAATCTGTCCAGCTATTTAACCCATAACTGGAGGGAAGAAACGGATTAATACCTTTCCCAAGGGTATTTGTGCGTAAGTGAATGCAATAAAAACTCGCCCTGATTGTTCTGATGAGAAAAGAAGTACCAGATTTGTTGGTGAGGCCCTAGACTCAACACGAAGGCCTATATCAAGTGCCTTGATGAGGTAGCATTGCTCTGACTAAAGGGTAGCTGCTGGGAGATCCTATGTCTGTTGACAGAACTCTGCACCATGCCAAACATGCAGGAGAACCTAGTCATGCCCGTCAGACAATTTCTTCTCTCACATCACCCCTTATAGCTGGCTACCTAACTCCCCTGACTTTCTTAATCATTTCACCCCAAGCAAGGTGGTACCGCCACTGATGTGCAGGGGGCTACATTAGAGAGTTAAAGCTTAGGCAGGACAAGAGTAAAAAGAAAGACAAACCAGCTACAGTGGGTGAAAGAGAAATGGCAAGAGAAGGATGTGAAGACAGTTGGGAAGGTAGAGAGAAAGGAAAAGAACAAGATACACGGGGTGATGTAGAAAGGACTGGAGTCAAGTGGATTAAGAGATGGGAATTGACATTGCATTTAAATCCCTGGAGGTTGTAGCCATCAGGAAAGCAAGTATATAGAAAGGAGTTCCACAGGCGGGAAGTGCGAGAAAAAAAGCTGCTGGAGTCGAGTTGTCGGCTGCATTTGTTTGATCAAACTGTAAATGGGTGGGACTTTGTTGCCAGTCTGTTTGCACGAGTAAATTCTTGTAGAGGAGTAACCAGTGACCAAAGTTCATCAGAGCAGAAGCCATGAAAATATTTATAGAAGAGGCAGAGGGAAGCCACATCACACCGTTGAGAAAGTGGCTGGAGTCGAAATAGCAGGTAGGGACCAACCACAATAGAGATTCTCTTTTGGTGCCTGTCGAAGACACTGAGATGGACAGCAGGGGCGCCTGACCGGATATGGCATCAGTATTCTATGCACGGTCGGATGGTTATTTGTATATGTGTAGGATGGATTCAGGCGGAGAAAAAAAAAACTTCCTGGCCCGATACAGTGAACCAACCTTCCTATCAGTGGATTTAGCTATTAATTCAATGTAAAATTCCACTTGAGTCGGAAGATAGGGTGAGGCTGAGGATGCGCAGTGTTTGGCGCAGTTGAGCGAGAGACCAATAAAACTTCTTGTGGCACCAAAAATGAACTGAAGGCAAGGATTATGGCAGCATTCACTAATTTAAACAAGGAGATTGTCCAGAAGTGATGCAGGTGATTTCGAAGTCGTCTGGAGGGTGTGGTTGAAGTCAATGGCGCTTTCATTGAATAAATTTACTCTTTAGTACTTGAAGAGATTTTTTGTTTAATTTTGGTAAATATATCTAGTGAAATGAGATGCCAGTGTTATTTTCATCTACTCATAATTTAGACGACAATTCATCCATCGCACCTTGTACGTAAGCATCGCTTGCGTATACAGTAACCAGACTGACTGTAATAAGTCATCTGGACAAAAGATTTTATAAGTCATCTGGACAAAAGATTTTATAAATCATCTGGACAAAAGATTTTATAAGTCATCTGGACAAAAGATTTTATAAGTCATCTGGACAAAAGATTTTGTAAGTCATCTGGACAAAAGATTTTGTAAGTCATCTGGACAAAAGATTTTATAAGTCATCTGGACAAAAGATTTTATAAGTCATCTGGACAAAAGATTTTATCAGTCATCTGGACAAAAGATTTTATAAGTCATCTGGACAAAAGATTTTATAAGTCATCTGGACAAAAGATTTTATAAGTCATCTGGACAAAAGATTTTATCAGTCATCTGGACAAAAGATGTTGAAAATTATTCATTTTTTATGCAAAAATCTGAAGCAGATGAAGAAAATCTGTAGAATTTTTATTTTTTTTATTTTATTTTATTTTATTTTTATTTTTTTTACACCTGTCTTCGTAAAATCTGAATCAAGTACTTTAATGATAAGTTATACATCATGGGCGGGGGTCGTTAATTCTCGTGTAGGAAATATTCATAAATCTTAGGGAGGAATTTTATGTGGATACAGTGTCGGAAAGATAACTTTTACTAGTTTAATGCTTTTGTCCCTCTACTGTGAATTTCGTAAACCAAAACAAAAATCAATAAAACCTCAACCAAGTGTTTTAAGAAATCTGACGCAAGAAAAACCTTTCGAAAAAACAAAAATATGATCTGAACTTTGAATAAAAGCGTTGAGACACATAGATCGAATTCTTCATAAAAATTCAGAAGGTTGAATTAGTAAATACTAAACACTTCAAATACATCGATGTATGAGATTATTATAGCAGTTAAGGGAATTGAAAATAGAAAATTAATGTAAATAAATCAGTTCAAATTAATGTAAATGAATCAATTATCTTGACAACGCTTCTGATTGAGCCAAAGCCTTGCACTTTTTTTCCTTACGCCTATCCAGCAATTAAATTATTTCCACGGGTGTTGGTTAGACAAAATCTGTGGCCTGAATTTGGAAAACTAAGTCATAAATAGTCAGATTCTGTCAGAAAGTGAACGGAGGCCTTTATAATTAAAATACAGGTCAGGTAATCTGGTAGACGACAGGATTCCAGAACATATTTTTTGTCTGATATCGAATTCATTGCGTTCTGTACTTCTTCCACTTCAACGGACATTGGGTTTCAATGTGTCTAAAACTTCTGAAGTTGCAAGATAAGCATTACAATATCTTAAAAGAAAATAATAAAGAAAAAGCATAATCTACATACAATTGGCAACAATTTGTCATTGTTGCTTCAAAGTAAGAAGTAAAACAGTTGATATTTATAATTTATTGGCAATATATATATGTATATATATATATATATATATATATATATATATATATATATATATAGCCTTTGAGATTTGAAAAGAAATCGACAGCAAAGGAAAATTTACTCGTCCCAAAATCCTTTTACTCGACCGACTCCATTTTCTTAATAGTTGTCTTAGGTAAACATAGCGTGAGTCGCTGACGAAAAGCAAAAAATAAAATTTTAATTAAAATTTCGAATATGTTAGAAAGGATTTAAAAAATGTTTTAAAATAATAACAAAAAAATTTTGATCTTTCCTCTTAATAATAACACAAACATTTTGATGATAAAACTTTGCTTTTATTAAGTTTGAGCGCTTTTAACATCATGATATGCTGTTTTTTGTCTGTTTGTTTTGTTTGTAGTTTTTGTGGCAATTGAGTGGAGGTAACTAAATTCGTAGTTTCTTTTTTCTGTTTGACTAAAACCTCCATCTCATAGATGATAAAAAACAAATTTGATTTTCTCAACGATTTTCTATAAAAAAAATTACTTGTATAATTTAGTATGCGTAGTTTTTTTCTTTCTTTCAAATGTTAGTTTTTACTTTTCGTAAGCGGGAAGGAAATATAGGATAGTATTTTTTCAAAAAAGTTTCTAAAAATCTGTGATCGTCTTTAATCTGGGCGACATAGACATTTTCATTCCACTCTGGAAGCGTTAATTAAACGAATGTTTACACTGACCGGGACAATAAAAGCCAAGAGTTCAATAATGTAATTGTAGGTCATTCTAAGTATCTTGTGAATCTTCAATGGCTTACTTTTAGGTTGTAAAGGAATGAGATTTTCTTTTTGTATATTTGAAGGAACACGTTTCATTGCGAGATTTTTATTCGACCACGGACGAGTAAAGCAATAAACTTTAACCGCCCAATTAAATTTTTATCGACTGAGTCGATCAAGCGAGTGAAATCTAAAGAGCTATATATATATATATATATATATAATCGGGCCAGAAAATATAAATATATAATACTGTTTAATTAAAAACAGAATATCTACTTAATTACGAGTATCTATAAAAAATAATGTTCAAACAAATCATTTCAAATTGTCGGTTGTTTATAACCAGTTTCGTTAACCTTAATTAATTTCCGTAACATGTTTACATTTGTTGACATTACGATACATTTCAGAGCAGATATGTTTGTTACGATAGATCGAAATTGTGTTATATAGGCTTGATAGAAACCTCTCTTAGACAGGAGGCTATTCGTTGTCGAGCGGTCTAAGACGTTACCAGATCTTCCCCTATGTAGATAGTGGTCGCAGGTTCGAATCCTGCCGAATGGCACACATTTTCGTAATAACAATTTATCGTAAATAATCTGGGCCAATAAATATATAATACTGTTTAATTAAAAACAGAATACCTACTTAAATACGAGTATCGATAAACAATAATGTTCAAACAATTAATTATATATATATATATTATAATTTATACTTTAGAACATGTACAAATGTACAATCTACTACAAAATTGTAGTTTGTACATATTCTAAAGTATAATAATTATTCATTCCTCTAGTTTTATATTGAGCGCTGGTTTAAATTAATGTTTTGAATGTTGCAAATATCTTCTTCGTTCCTTATTCATTTGAATATATATATATATATATATATATATATATGTGTGTGTGTGTGTGTGTGTGTGTGTGTGTGCGCGCACACACACACACACACACACAAATAACATTGGGAAAGGTACTAATCCGTCTATTTCTATAAGTTATGGATTAACTAATAGAACAAATTTGGTTCTATAGCCTTGGCTGGCAACCAGTCTACCACAGAAAGCAATGGCAACCTACTGCAGGATAATCTTCTGCCCAGTCAGTAATGTTTCTTTTGAGACATGATCGCCTAAGCGTGTATCACGTATGGCCCTTTACTGACTGACTGATGTGTGTGAGTGAGTAAGTGTGTGTGTAAAAATTTCAGATTTTTTAAATCTCCTATTCACTTTTGTTTATCAGGCATTAAATTGTATCAACTGAGGTCCATGAACTTGCATAACTTTTCCGCTTACTTAATAAATATTCAAGAGCACTCTTATACCAAACATTTTGAAAAACCACAAACACTTTTGCTCTTGTATATAAATATTTGTCACAAAATAAATCCTTACATTTGCCTTGATAAAGTCCTTCAGGGGACGAAACGCGTCGGTTAACATAACTTTTCCTCTTGCATCTATTCACACACACACACACACACACACACGCACACACAGACACACACACACACACATATATATATATATATATATATCATCCGCAGACAGATCTGTTTCGCTGTATTACAGCTCATCAGTACGGTTTAGACTCCGTTCGCTTCCTAACCCAGGATTGAAACCCGACCGAATCGGCGTCAGTCGGCGATTCTAAGAAAGGATGTAAATAAGTATATATGTGAGTATACGCGAAAATACCCATCAATATATAAATACTTATCAGGTATTTATAAAATGGCTCAATGCGGTATAATAGAGCAAAAATTATATATGAATAAATATACATTTATCCTATGTTTTAAGCACGACTCGGAGTTTCATGCATCATGCGATCATCAGGTGCATATTCTGAACTGAACGTTTTTCGATTTGAATTAGTATTACTAATCCGTAAGTTTATGGTCGCTGTAAATCGTAAATTGGATGTACAAATATTTTTATTTATTAGATGTATAATTTCTTAAGATTAAACCCGAAACCTAGAAATGGAACAGAATATTAAAATCGTGTGAGGAAAAAATTATATTTCAGGGTCCGATATCATTAATCCCACGTTGTAGGGGACGTAACTAGTTTGTTTACATTGAGGACAAATTGTTTAGAGGTAGAGGTGAATGTAGCTGATAGGTTGGGTGTTTGTTTCATTGCATTTATGGGTGGTTTATCGAAAATGTCTTTGATTTTTTAGTTTGATTGGAGGTTCTTGTAATCATTTTTTAATTTTTGAATAAGTGTGTGGGAATATTGTGGTAATACGTGTGTGAATAAGTGTGTGGGAATACCTCTACCAAATATCTAAAAAATACAAACCTATCAGGGAATTACAAATGCTTAGTTTGCAAACATTTAGTAAACGATACAGTATTTTCTATACCCAACAACATCATCAAATTACACCCACCTCGCCTCACCTGTGATAGTCAAAATATATTTTTCTTCTGCTCTTCTTCTTCTTCTATGTGCCCTGTCCCTTCAGGACGTAGGCGATCATGGATCTCCACGTCTCCCTATTCCTTGTGGCTCTTAGTATGTTTGCTCCTGTTGCTCCTGGCAACCCCCGTTCCGTCATCCACCTGATCAGACTCTGCAGATATGTTATCCGCTGCCTTCCTCTGTCTCTCCTTCTATCTGACCAGTCAGTATCAGGTTCTCCAGGCTCTCCTTCCTCATTGCATGTCCCAGGAACTTCAGTTGTCTCTTCCTGATGCTCAGCATCAATATCCTTTTTGTTGCCATTCTTTCTAACACTTCGTCGTTGCTTGTATGCTCAGTAAACGATATCCGTAGCATCCTTCTGTAGAACCACATTTCGGCCGCTTCCAGTTTTGTCCTCATTTTCGATGATATTGTCCAGCATTCACAGCCGTACTGAAGAACTGACATCACGTAGCAGTCTAGCACTCTTTTCTTCGTTTCTATTGAGATCTTCCTGTGTGTTAGTATTTTGCTCATCTTCTGGAATGCGTCCTTTGCCATGCCAATTCGCCTTCGGATCTCCGTGTCGCACTTTCCATCTCCTGTTAGAACACTTCCTAGGTACTTAAATTCTTGGACTTGTTTGATTCTGTTATCCCCCACCTGTATTAGGCATTTTGGGTTGTATCTTTTGCTGATGACCATGCACTCAGTTTTCTTAAAGTTTATTTGTAGTCCCTTCTTGTCACTCTCCACTGCTACTTTCTGTATGAGATCTTGCAGTTTCCTTTCCGTGTCCGCAATCATTACTGTATCGTCCGCGTATCTTATGTTGTTCAGGTTGTGGCCTCCAATAACAAATCCTGGCGTGTCATCTAGGGTCCTCAAAATATTCTCGCTGTATAGGTTGAACAAATCCGGTGAAAAGACACATCCTTGTCTTACACCTTTTTCTATCTTTGTGTATCTACTGAGGTCGTTACCTGTCCGTATGCAGGCCGTTTGCTGCCAGTAGAGATTCTTGATTATTCTTATATCTTTGCCGAAAATGTCGAAGTTGCTTATCATTTCCATCAATTCTTTGTGTCGTATTTTGCCGAATGCTTTCGCGTAATCAATGAAGCATAGGTACAAGTCTTTCTTCATTTGTAATGCCCTTTCAGAGAGCATCCTAATCATGAATATGGCGTTCCTTGTTCCAGTGTCTTTGACGAACCTGCACTGTTCCTGCCCTATCTCTGGCCTGATTCTGCTTCTCGCTCTATTCATCAGGATTCTGACAATCAGTCTTCTGCTCAATATGTCCAAATAGTGGATATGTTAGTGAATCTAGAAACAGTTTTAGATTTCTCTTTTTTATAATCATAAACTAAGCATACGCCAAAACAACCCTTATTCCCCCATAGCTGAACACTTCAATCGACCAGGACACACATTAGAAAACTGCAAATGTTTACTGATAGATTCCGATTTTAGTTCCACATACTCACGCAGAAAGAAGGGAAAATACTGAATTTTAAAATTAAATACATAGGCTAGGGTTACATAAGGACTTAGGTATTTTGAATCTTTATAAATATTTCATTAGTTAAACATTTTTTAGATACACTTAAAAAATTTTCTTTAAAACAACATTTAAAAGTATTATTACAGTTAGGTTTATGATTAAAAATATTCAAATTCTATTGCTTTCTACATCACGCGACGTACACATCTCGCGACGGACGTTTCTAGTTTAAAATCATTTGTTTCTGATGAAAGGCCGAGGCCGGTCTGAAATATCAAATATATATATATATATATATATATATATATATATATATATATATATATATATAATAGAAATAAATTAATACTGTCAAAAAAACATTTTTAACTTACAACTTTTTAGTTATTTTTTCTAGACAGTATACGTGGATTATCATGATGCTATATATATATATATATATATATATATATATATATATATATATTGTATCGTGGCAGCAGATAATTATCTCAGCAAACTTAACAATAGCTCTAACAATGTTGATAATATTAATAATAATGGTGTACATCAAAATAAACATAACATTATTAACTTATACTATTGAAACCAAATACATAATAATTACAAGCAAGATGAAAATACTCTCAAAAACATAATACGTAGAAATGTTAAACCAATAAATAATAATAATCAAATTAAGCTCATCATATATTATAAAAACACTGAAACAATTGACCTCATAGTCTCTAATGACCCTACAAGCACTCAACTAAATCCTCTACAGAAAACCAATGTAGTGTATCAATTTACATACCTGTTTAGAGATTGTATCTCTGGTGCTAATAATAAACCCACTACATATATTGGTTTTACTACAACCACGCTCTCCCGTAGACTTACTTGTCACCTTTCTGATCAGAGTACAATTAAACAACATTTCTCAAAAAAACATAATCATGAAGGTAATATCAGACAGATTTTAGTCAACAATACAATAATACTCACTCATACACACAGTAAAATAACCTTCAGATATTGGAGGCCATCTACATTAAATCCAATCAATCCACACTTAATAAAATCACAATTAAATCTGATCATAACACATTACATTGCATTTAAATATATGGTTCTATTAACATTTCGAGCTCTCACGCCGTGTGACGTCATAGACCCGCATTAGAAATTTGCGAACTGCGTTTGCTCTTTTTGATAACTATTGCCTAGCGGAGTTTTATGTCAGCACAAGATAAAATCGTCGCTGATGGTGTATGCTTTTGTGTTAACGTCCTTGTAACCTCTCTGAAGATAGCTCATGTGATCAGAAAGCTTAGAACCAATTTAATAAAAAAATTTCCAAATGTTGGAGAATTTTTGTCTTTATTTTCAACTGAAATTAAAGCCAACATATGATGTTTAGAACGGCTCATGATTAAACATAATGGACATCCTTTTTTTATTTAACAGTATATATATATATATATATATATATATATATATATATATATATATATATATATATCCGCCGATTGAGCACTATGGAGAAATGGTAGACTTTAAAAACATTAGCCACTCACGCATTTACGCATAGTTTATTCAGTAATGAATTTGAACACTCTCGGCTACTGGCGTGTATTCACATTGTGTATACAACGCACTAAAATCGGCCTTCCTCTATCGAGCGCCCATAGAGGTAGAATCGCCGACTGATGTCAATTTGGTTGGGTTTCAGTTCTGGCTAGAAGCAATCGGATGTCTAACCATACGGAAGAGCTATGACAGAGCTACACAGGACAGACTGCTGATGACTATATAAACATATATATATATTAAGGGACGAAATGTCCATCACTTACTTGCTACCCAGTTTTCAACCATCAGGCATACACACACACACACACACACACACACACACACACATATATGTGTGTGTGTGTGAGAGAGAGAGAGAGAGAGAGAGAGAGAGAGAGAGAAATAATTGAGAAACAAAAAATATACATTTATTGTATGGTAACCAACATTATAATGTTTCGCTTTTTATAACCATCATCAGGGCTTATATTTACTATTGTGAAGTATTTTTTGTTACGGCCTGTGAATAGATTTAGAAATGTGATAAAACTTATGATGCCATTCACGAAATATTTATAACGTTTTGATATTTGAAATAGTCTCAGTTTTTACAATAAAACAATTTAAAATTCACCGTCACTATTTTCTAACTCTATTCCACACCTCCTATAATACCACCCACACATTTAATAGAAGTAAATTACTGCAAAGTACCTGATGTTTGTTCGTTTGTTTCGAGGTTTAACGTCCTATCAATCCTTATGAGATCATTTAAGGTCATAACCAATGATTTGGGGTAAGGATATTTTATTTTTACATTTTTCTTTTTCGAGTATCAAGATTCATTGGGGTTTGTTTTTTTTAAGAGCAGGGTCCCCAAGCCCCACCTTTGTTATTTAACCCATAACTGAAGGGAAGAGACGAATTAATACCTTACCCAAGGGTACCAGTGCTTAAGTGAATGCAGGGTATTCAACTGGAATTCCAACTCGGTTCACTGATTTCTATATTCGAGCCGACATCCACAACGCACATCCGTCACTAAACGCTTACAGCACCTGGTATTCCCAAGAGGTCACCCATCTAAGTACTGACCAGGCTCAACGTTGCTTAACTTCGGTGATCGAGCGAGAACCGGTGTATTCAACGTGATAGGCCGTAAGCCTAAAGTAATTGAAACTCATCTGAAACGAGCTGAATGTGTAATGCTCCACATGCCAATAACATTTCCACCGAGCCTCTCTACGGCATATGACTTCATTTAATTTATTGTGTTCCTCTCGAATTAATTTAAAATATACCTAATTTGATACAACACATAAACATTAAAAAGCATATATAATTACAGAAATATTTAGAAAAAAAATAGATACAACATAACAAAAAAAATATACAAACCTATCAGAGAACTATTTTCAAAAATCAAAACGTTATAAATATTTCGTGACTGACGTGAATTTGTAACATACAACGTGTGTTAGCACGTGCGATACCCTGTTTTCATCAGCCACCGACCAAGGGTGATGTCACGGTTTCGGTAGCTATGGCGGGACCGCCACCCCTGGCGCCACCAGCAGAGTTTGCCACCCGGCAGGGTATGAAGATAAACTTGTTGATTGTCCCTCTGGTATATTCTCATAAAGAAGTAAATAAAACGATCGTTCCTCTTTGCAGTTTGTATCGGCAATGAAATTTCCTGAACGCTTTTGACGTTATTAACGCGCTCATGAAGGAAGAAACTTTACTGCAGTTTTTTCAAACAGCCTTAAAATTTTAAGTTTTTATCACATTTCTAAATCTATTCATACACACACACACACACACACACATACATATATATATATATATATATATATATATATATATATTGTGTGTGTATTTTGGCAGCATTTTTTCATTAATACAGGTTTCATTGAATTATATAGACAAGTTCTGTCTATTTTGTGTAAGATCCTTTCGTATGATCTGATTAGCTTGACAGTTTAAACCTAGCCTAAATAAAATAAATTTCGACACCTCCACTAACATACTTCAATGCCTATAATCGACGGGAGAGGTCATAGTTATTATACTTACCCCCTACACCCATAATAGTAGCAGTTCCCAGACCAATCCCCTCATGCCACTTTACTCTCATTTGACCAAAAACCCACTACCACCATTCCTTCTCGGCCTGCGGCCATGTGCGACGCAAAAAATGGATCTGTTTAATTTTCTCTGTATAACTCCACTCTGTTAATAATTTAAATGTTCTATGTTCACTGTATATTAAATGTTCATCCTTTGATAATGGCTTATGCAAGCCGAAAGTTCAGACCTGACAAAAAAATCAAGAATTATTGCGATTTCTTGTCATCTTTTCATGACAACACTATCAAGCTAATCAGATCATACGAAAGGATCTTATACAAAATAAATAGACAGAACTTGTCTATATTATTCAATGAAACCTGTATATATATATATATATATATATATATATATATATATATGTGTGTGTGTGTGTGTGTGTGTGTGTGTGTGTGAGAGAGAGAGAGAGAGAGAGAGAGAGATAAAAATACTTGAGAGACAACAAAATATGGATTTATTTTATGGTAAATATAAACCCTGATGATGATTATAACAACCGAAACATCATAATGTTGGTTGACAAATACTTTCACAGCTTCTGCTCCGATGAACTTAGCTCATTGGTGCCCCCAATATATATAAATTTACTCGAACCACAAGATTAGCAACTAGGTCCCACCCTTTTACTGTGAAACCAATAAAATGAAAACGCAAATTCTACACCATCAGCTTCTTTTCTCGCACTTCCCGCCTGTGGAATTCCTTTCTATTTACTTGCTTTCCCGACAGCTTTAATCTCCAAGAATTTAATGTTAAGACAATAGTCATCTCCTATCCCACTAACCTCTCTCTCTCATGCTCCTTTCTCCGTCCACTCCACTCTCATCAGTATTTTCATCCTTCTAATACCCACTTCCTAATACCCCCTTAAACCTGTTACTCTTTCTCATAACTTTTCCCCTATGTAACCCCTTGCAAAACAGTGGCAGTAAAATTCCTTGCTTGGGGCGATATGATTATAAAAATATATATATATAGGAACGAATTTATAGGTTCAAAAGCTTTCGTGTATAAACCTTAATTTTGCTATAAATACTTAGAGAAAGTTTTAATCAAAACATGTTTTGTTCATCATGTATAAAGTGAGTGTTCTTTATGCTATATAGATTTGCTTTTCACAGTAACACCCAGTTTTAAGCTCTTCGCTATAACATTGTAAATTCTTTTTCGATAAAGAAAATATGTTTTGAACAAAACAATTTTTTCAACCTTACTTTTTACTTTTCATAAAGTTTTTCATTGAAAACTTACCAGGAACAATTCAAATGCATTTTGATATTTTGTATCTTTCACTACTAATTGCTATTACGCATTTACTGTACATAACCAGTTCTATTGAAAATTAACCTTAACAATAAGAATGTTTGAGCCGATAATAAATACCGTAAAATAGAAATTTCTTTGTTATACATTTTATTTGTTTTACTTTGCTAGTGGAAGTTATGCGGGAGCACCTTTTACGAATAGATATGTTCAGTAGTCTCGAATTTCGACTCCGATGAACACAACACTCCTCAACTCGGAATCAATATAGTAAGAAATTGTCTTTCTGTCCTTATCACCAACAGGGATCTTAAGTCGTTACATCTGAGCTAACGTAGATGTATACATCAACTCATTCAGTCAGTTAAGTGTCATACATAAGTGATCATGTCTCGAAAGAAAGATGACTGATTTTTACGGCATATCAACTTTTTGCAGATTATTTAAATTCAGAAAATATATATTTAGATTAAAAGAATTTTTGGAGAAAATTTACTGATACAAGTTCTACTTATATGAGTTATGAGTTAAATAACAGGGCAGATTGGGTTCTGTAGCCTTAGTTGGTAACCAGTCTACCGCAGAAAGTAATGGCAAGCTACTGCGGAAAAATCTTCTGCTCAGTTAGTCATGTTTTTTTTTTTGAGACATGATCGCTTAAGAATCTATCACATATGACATTTAACTGACTGAATGAGTTGATGTATCGATTTACTCTAGCTCAGATGTGATAAATTTAGATCGTTGCTGGTGATAAAGACCGTACAAAAAGAGGTAGATTCATTATTCATTATTCCCAAGAGTATCTATGCGTAAGTAAACATGAATGGAATTGGAACTTCTATTCCATACCAATATCTATTACACCACCAGCGACTCCAAAAATACAACACCTGGTATTTCCAAGTAATGACCCATCTAGGTATTGACCTGGCTTGACGTTGCTTAATTTCGGTGATCATACGAGAAACAGAGTTTTTTTTCTTTTACATTTCAATACATGAGTTGACGAAATTCATGAGACATGATCACTTACGTATGACACTTAACTGGCTGAATGAGTTGATGTATACATCTACGCTAGCTCAGATGTGACGACTTAAGATCCCTGTTGGTGATAAGGATAGAAAGACAATTTCTTACTTTGCTTTTTTCTATTTTCTATTTGAATGTCCATTTTCGAGACTAAATAAAAACCTAGCCCTTGAATGCTGATTTTCAAGGCCGGTACGTTCTTCGTGCATCGAAATTCAACGTTGTAAAATATCTTCAATTAAAAGAGAAGCAATCGACTTAGGCCATATAAATTTTCATCTTCATTTATCCATCACACCCAATGGTGCATAGGGCAGCAACGTTTTGTTGCTGTTTCTATAACAAACTGTTTTTTACGGGGCAGGGTTGTTAGTCCTGCACCCAACCCCCAAACCTGGAGGACCGGTGGACCATTCTTAGTCCTTACATTTACAGCACCTGGTATTTCCAAATGGTCACCCATTTAAGTACTGACCAGGCTCGATGCTGCTTAACTTCGATGATCGGACGGGAACCGGTGCATTCAACACGATATAGCTGTAGACAATATAAATTTTAGATATTTTTTTTATTTTTTTTTATTTTTATTTTTTTTTAATCATTTCACCCCGAGCAAGGCAGAAACGCCACTGATGTGCAGGGGGTTACATAAATGTAAAAAGATTAATTAGAAAAGAGTGAGGAGTACAAGCTAGTTAGAAAGGAACAATAGAAAGCTGAGAAAGCAGGTGCAATGACAGAAACATGGGCGGAGAGAAAGTGAAGGGGAGAGAGCTAGAGTCCAGTGGTTAGTAGATGAGTATTAACTTTGCATTTAAATTTCTGGAGGTTGTAGCCGTCAGGAAAGCAAGAATACGGGAGTGAGTTCCACAGGCGGGAAGTGCGAGAAAGGAAGCTGCAGGAGTAGAATTGTCGTCTGCATTTGGCTAACCTGACTGAATGGGTGGGACCAAGTTGCCAGTCTGGTTGCACGGGTAAACACCTGTTGAGGAGGCATCAGTGACTTAAGCTCATCCGAGCAGAAGCCATGAAAGTATGTATAGAAGAGACAGAGGGAGGCCACATTTCGACGATGGGAAAGTGGCTGCAGTCGAGTCGCCAGATCAGTACCTATCACATTACAGACTCTCCTTTGGAGCTTGTCAAGAACACTGAGGAGAACGGCAGGGGCACCTGACCATAAATGGCAGCAGTACTCCAAGCACGGACGGATGGTTGACTTGTATATATGCAGGATGGATTCAGGTGGAAAAAACATCCTGGATCGACATAGTGACCCAATCTTCTTAGCAGTAGATTTTGCTATGGATTCAATATAGTGGTTCCATTTGAGGTCTGAGGACAGGGTAAGTCCGAGGAGGCGTAATGTATTACTCTCCGGGAGAATCATCTGGTCCATGCTTATGGGAGGCAGAAGAGGTTGCCTGTAATGGTTGACAGACAACAGCTTGGTCTTAGAGGAATTGAAGTTGACAAGCCACTTCTTGCCCCAGTTCACCACAGAGTGTAGATCCCGCTCAAGGTCAGCAGCGAGATTATATCTGTCCGCCACGACAGGTTTCTTACTGGAGCGGGAGTATATTGTAGTGTCATCTGCGTAGATGCCTACTTGGGACTTGATCTCATCTGGGAGGTCGTTGATGAAAATAAGGAAGAGCGTCGGGTCGGGCCCAGGATAGAGTCTTGTGGGACACCAGCATTCGTGCTGTAGGACGAAGAGGCACACCCATTCAGAACGACCTTTATTTTGCGGTTATTTAAGAAAGATTGGATTAGGTCAAGCAGGCGACCGGTAATACCATAACCGCGTAGTTTGCATAGGATACCAGGGTGCCAAACCCTGTCGAAAGCCTTGGAGATGTCCAGAGCAACCGCGCGAGCCTCGTCAGACTCATCAAGGGCCTGTAGCATGTACTCCGTTACAGTTGTTAGCAGGTCGGCTGTGGACCTGTCAAAGCGGAATCCATATTGCCTGTCGGAGAACATGTTGATTTGTAAAATTTACATGATTTTGAGACAAGTTTATGAGAAAACTATAGCAGGACACACTGGTTTCCATTGCTTTGATTGACAACCAGGCTACTGCAGAAAGTAATAGCAGCCTACTGCGGGAAAATCTTTTACCCAGTCAGTCATATCTCTTTCGAGACATGATCGCCCAAACGTGTATCATGTATAGCACCTAACTGATCAATGATCTGAGTTTGTAAGACAAGTATAAAAGCCTGTTTTTCTTGGTCGGCAATCAGTCTACCGCAGAAAGCAATGGCAACCTACTGCGGGATAATCTTCTGCCCAGTCAGTCATGTCTCTTTCGGGAGATGATCGCCAAAGCGTGTATCATATATGGCACTTAACTGACTGACTAAATATAATAGTTGAAAACATGATTAAGGCTTCTAGTGGGCATAAAGCGGGGGATCAGTTTTATATTGTTATGAAGTAATAAACTGATCCCCCACTAATTACTACTTAATAATATACTACCTTTCTTGCCTCTCTAGCTATGAGTCAAATAACAGAACAGATTGGGCTCTATAGCCTTGGTCGGCAACCAGTCTACCGCAGAAAGCAATGGCAACCTACTGTGGGATAATCTTCTGCCCAGTCAGTCATGTCTTTTTCGAGACATGATCGCCTAAAGCGTGTTTCACGTATGGCACTTAACTGACTGATGTAGCTACACTTTTGACGATAGGGTGTCGAATATAGATCTCGTAAATTGCAACTTTGGTAGAATTATGCTTTTCCGACGCAATCATAATTTCGCTGGCTGGACATGGATGAGTGACAGCAGAAAACCTAAGGTCTCCATGAAAAGCCAACTTGATATTGGACAAAGGAATGTTAGACGTCCGTGACTCAAGTATAGAGACAAGCTAAAGAGTAACCTCTCAGCTGTCAATGTACCTCATACAAACTTTGAGCGAGTTGTCATGCATAGAAATAACTGGAGATATTTGTGACAGAGATGTATTAGAAATGTGGAAATCAGATCGATTAAGAGGCGAAGACAACGGCGAAATGCGTTAGCGAATATCCCAGTTGCTATCTCCCGAGATTCTTGCTGTTTGCACAATATGTGGGACTTGTATGTAGTTGTGCGGGTGCGGATGTGCGTTGTGGTGCAGTGGATATCGGCTCGGAACGAGAAGCCGGAGAGACGAGTTCAAATTCCAGTTGAATTCATTGCACTTACTTACTATACCTTGGGAAAGGTATTAATCCGTCTCTTCCTTCCAGTTATGGGTTAAATAACAGGACAGCTTGGGTTCTATAGTCTTGGCTGGCAACCAATCTACCGCAGAAAGCAATGGCAACCTACTGCGTGATAATCTTCTGCCCAGTCAGTCATGTCTCTTTCGAGACATGATCGCTCAAGCGTGTTTCACGTATGACACTTAACTGACTGTATGCAGTTCACCAGCGGGAATGAAGTTTCACATAGGACACAAACTTAAAAACTCAATGAGGTTGTCGAAACCTCACACATCGAAATTGACGGAGTGAGTCCATCACACACATACACACACACACACACACACATATATATATATATATATATATATATATATGTCAATTTGTCTGTCTTTTTACTTTCTTTTTGCAATTACTACGCGGAAATTGAGTTCCGAAACCAAACAAATCGCGGAGTAATTGCTCAAAGGAAGTAAATAGACCGAAATAAGTATCCTACGCTTCAAGTCATTCAGCGGTGAATCAGATATGAGAACGGTGGTAAGGGGTGAAATATAGTCCGATTTTTTACCCAGTGATCTAAGTTCATTGGAGCAGAAGCCGTGAAAGTATAAGTTATAAATGAATAATTATAATTGATTAAATTTTAAAAAGAAATATTTGCGGTGTTGACATAAAACCGTCAGTTCATCTCTGCGGTTTAGTAGTTCTTTATTTTTAGGGAACCTTATAATCTGCAGGTTTTCATTCAGCGACAGAGGTCAAATGTCATAGAATGACTTAGAGATTTTTGTTGTTTTCTATAATTTTCTATTTTACTTTGACGGTTTTTTTTTTTTTTGTATCATTTAACTTTCAAAAATAGACAGAGATGTTTGGTTTCAGTATGTGTTGTTTTGGAAGGAAGTTAAATGTATATACCAACAATGTTTAAAAGTGTTTTTAGTAGATCTAATGTAAAAGGAATTCCACAGGCGAGAAGTGCAAGAAAAGAAGCTGTAGTAGAAATTGCGATTACATTTTATCTGCTTCACTGTAAAAAGGTGGGACTTAGTTGCTAATCTAGTATCTCGTGCAAATTCATACCTAGGGGGCACCAGTGATCTAAGTTCATTGGAGCAGAAGCCGTGAAAGTATAAGTTATAAATAAATAATTATAATGGATTAAATTTTAAAGAGAAATATTTGCGGTGTTGACATAAAACCGTCAATTCATCTCTGCGGTTTAGTAGTCCTTTATTTTTAGGAAACCTTATAATCTGCAGTTTTTCATTCAGGTACAGAGGACATAATTCATAAAATGATTTACAGATTCCTGTTTTATATATATATATATATATATATATATATATATATATATATATATATATATATTATTTGTTATATATATATATATATATATATATTTCAGAACTTTTCATTTTACTTTGGGGCAGTTAAAGATACAAATAAAAACCCCAAAGTCATTCAGTGACAGATCGTGTTATCATTTCCTCTCCTTTCAAAAAAACAAAAATGATATTTGGAAAGTCTGGAGCCAAAAACAAAATCTCTTTGATAACAGCTTATGAAAGCAGAAAGTAAACAGACATTGTAAATTTTAAACTTAGAAAATGCACAGAAAAACAAAAATTAAAATAAAATATCATCACAATAAACTTTCATTGTTCTTTAGTGAAACTTGTAGATTTATATCTGGAGAAAGAAAGAAAGAAAGAAAGAAAGAACTATTTCTTTTACATTACCGATTTGCTTGATAAGTAGTGTAACTGTTGACAATAAAATCTATACCTGCTGAATTTTCTGTTTCATCTCTAACTCAATCCAAAGAATGAATCTTCTTCAGGTAAATATTTCTTTCCTTAATCTCTTAATATAGTTATAAGAATAGGAACAGAAAGGAACATAACGAAGGCTTTAATGAATAAATGGCCGGCAACAGGGCATACCCTAAATGAGAAAAGCCCGACTAAGGGAGGTAATAATTATTAGAAAGTTCTAATTGAGGGAAGTAATGTATGTAAACCCAAGAAATTAGAATCACCATGGGTGACTTGAATGTAAGTAGGTAAGGAGAGGGAAGAGCTAACAGTTGTCAACTTCGGACTGGCAAATCGCAACGAAATGGGTCCAATGATAACCAGGCTTCTGGTTCCAAGAACACCCAAGACAATTATGGACATGGAAAAGCCCAGGAGGTGGCACGAAAAACTAAATCGATTATATAACTATAAATAGGAGATTCAGGAATACAGTTATTTATTTCAAAACTTATCAAAGTGCTAACTGTGGGAGCAAACACCTCCCAGTGATCTGTAAACAAGGAATGAAACTCCGGAGACAGAAAAAGCCTAGTACAGCCCCCAGACTGCAATACAACAGACTTGTGAATGACCTCAACCTGCAGGAAAAATACACTAAAACATGTAATAAGGAAGGAAGGCTTGGAAAATCTGATACTCACAGGTCAGATAGAAGGAAAAGGTACAGAAGAAAGGAACACTTAACAAACTTGATGGGTTTGAGCAAATTGATAGCAGACCGGGGTTAGGGTAGGGTAACAGAAGAAAACGTGATAAGAGCCACTAGGGATAGGGAGATGTGGAGGGCCATGATTGCATGCGTCCTGAAAGGACATAGCACATAGAAGAAGAAGAATGTATATGACAAATATATATCATTCGAATAGAATACTGTTTCTATTTTTGTCCCCTGCCTTTTCACGGAAAGCTCATCATTGTCATAAAAAACTAACTCCCAGGGTTATCAAGTGTAAGGGAATGCATCTCTCTAGTAGATCAAAATGTTACAAATATTACAAAACATTAGAATTGTTCTATATAGTAAGGCATATTTTTAAGTAGTCAATGATTTTTCTTATTTGCTCTTGGTCTACCAATACAAGGCCCAAGAGTCACCCAAAGTAGGGAATTACTGAATGAAGTTTCCGTCAATGTATGGAATACTACAATCATATATGGTCAGGCGCACCCGATGTTCATCTCAGTGTTCTTGACAGGCTCCAAAAGAGGATCAGTAATGTGATAAGTACCGACTTGGCTGCTCGACTCCAGCCACTTTCTCACCTACGGGATGTGGCTTCCCTCTGTCTGTTCTATAAATGTTTTCATGGCTTCTGCTCTAACGAAGTTAAGTCACTGGTGCCCCTGCAACAGGTGTTTATTCGTGCAACCAGACTGACAACTGGGTCCCATCCATTCTCAGTTAGATCAACCAAATGCAGATGATAATTCTACTCATGCAGCTTCTTTTCTCGCACTTCCCGCATGTAGAACTCGCTTTAATATTCTTGCTTTCCTGGCGGCTACAACCTCCATGAATTTAAATGCAATGTCAATACTGATCTCTTAACCACTTTTTGAACACCACTGTGTATATCTTTTCCTTTCTCTCGACCTTTGCAACTGTCATCACACCTGTAGACCCCTTCTTAACTGGTTCGTCTTTCTCTTTACTCTCCCCCTATCTAATTTGTTTACTCTTATGTAGCCCCCTGCACATCAGTGGCGTTACCGCCTTGCTCAGGGTGATACGATTAAAAAAAATAACTAAAGTAATAAAATAAACATTGACTCGAAACTTAAAAAGGATTCTTGAAGATTGTAGTGATCAGCTAATCATCGAGGGTGTGGTCCCCTAAGTAGCAGTTCTTGAGAAGGATCAGTTCGAATAGAACTTACTTCTTTCCAATGGAATACGAAAGAAAAAGAAGATGCTCCCTCTTACTGTACTTGGTATGGTGAGTCTTAGCTGTGAAATTCAAGACTTACATTAGTTTATATTATTATTTTCGTGGATAAACGTGTTTGAGGTTACCTAATTTTTTATTTTTAAATCACATTACCCCAAGCAAGGCGGTGAGGCCACTGGTGTGCAGGGAGCTACGTAAGAGTGAATAGATTGGAAAAGAGAAAGCCGAGTCTATCTACTCCAATTGAAAAGAAAATAAGCAAAAAAGAAAGTGAAAAGATTGGAAAAGAGAAAACCGGAAACCACAACCTAAACAAGGAACAAGGGATGAGCCTCTACACCTGTTCAATAGACGTGGGTGGAGTGTGAACCGGGCGATAGTTCAGTCTATCTACTCCAATTGAAAAGAAAATAAGCAAAAAAGAAAGTGAAAAGATTGGAAAAGAGAAAACCGGAAACCACATCCTAAACAGGGAACAAGGGATGAGCCTCTACACCTGTTTAATAGACGTGGGTAGAGTGTGAACCGGGCGATAGTTTAGTCTATCTACTCCAATTGAAAAAAAATAAGCAAAAAAGAAAGTGAAAAGGTTGGAAAAGAGAAAACCGGAAACCACATCCTAAGCAGGGAACAAGGGATGAGCCTCTACACCTGTTCAATAGACGTGGGTGGAGTGTGAACCGGGCGATAGTTCAGTCTATCTACTCCAATTGAAAAAGAAAATAAAAAAGAAAGGAAAAATGAAAAGATTACGACTAAAGAAAAGAGATGGTTTCGCGTGTCTTAAACGGTAAATTTCACTTCGACCAAAGGAATGGTTTCCTTTAAAATAAGAAAAATAGGATATCTTCAATTCCTGTTGGGAAGCACATTCTTATTTAGTAGGACTTATCGTTCTAGGAGTGGATATCGGCTCGGAACGGGAAACCGGGGAGCCGAGTTCGAATTCCAGTTGAATCCACTGTATTCACTTCCGCGCAAATACCCTTGGGAAAGGTATTAATCTGTCTCTTCCTTCCAGTTATGGGTTAAATAGCAGGACAGATTGAGTTCTATAGCCTTGGTTGGCAACCAGTCTACCGCAGAAAGCAACGGCAACCTACTGCGGGATAATCTTCTGCCCAGTCAGTCATGTCTCTTTCGAGACATGATCGCCCAAGCGTGTATCACGTATGGCACTTAACTGACTGATCTTTCTAGGTTGGTTCACATTAATGTCGTGGTAACAAATAAAAGGAGGTGTCAATTCAAATACATGTCATCATCATCATCATCATCATCCGTTACACCTAATGGTGTGTAGGGCAGCAACAAAGCTTCTCCACCTCTGCCTATCTTGGGCCAGACTAGTCAATGAACCCCAAGAATGCGGCATGGCTTTTATCTCATTCTCCACCGTACTTCTCCATGTCGTTCTTGGTCTTCCCCTCTTTCTTTTGCCATCTGGGGTCCAGTGCAGTGGCTGTTTTTGTGATTGACTGTGGATCTTTCCGGAGCACATGCTCCACCGACTTCTTGTAATGATGGCGCCCATGTTCTCTTGCTTGCATTTCTTCAATAGGTCTTCATTAAAGATGTTCTCTGGCCAAAATATTCGACGAATACTGAGAATAGCTGTATCCACTCAGAATTTTAAGGTATGTCAAATTGTATCGAACAAACAAGTTTTATTTTAAAATTTCAGTTTCAGTAAAACGATTTTTAATTCTTCACCTTATTAACTTGAGTGTCAGAAAAATTACATAACAATTTCTCAAAACCTCTTTACTATGAATATCAGATAACAGTGGATCAGTTATTTATTTCTTAAAATGACGCCTATTTTTGGATAATCATGTTGACGGCTGAACGATTCACTTAACTTTCGTAATTGCAAAAGACATTTGCTTATTCAGCAAAAACTGTGAAATACGTTTAAATATCCCAACTTTCTTCAAATAAAGCCTAATTTTGTCCCTTGGGAACTACCCATGTCAAAGTAAGTTTTCTTCTCTGTAAGAAAATTATAATTCCATTTAGTGATAAAAACAGCATCAACTTTATTTTATAGCGATTGACTTTGATAATAACATTTTGAAAAACATAAAGTTTGCATTTAGAGTTCAACTTTGGTTAGTATAACTAAAACTTTTATAGATCTAATGCATTCAGAATAAGCAAGCATCGAGTTTCTCCTGTGCACAGTCCCATCACCAGTCATTAAAATTATGGATTCGCTTCACTGTTTGAATGAAAAAATGATTAAGACAGGAAGACGGTAGCTAAAATTCAGAATAAAGTTGTATTAATTCACATTAAGACCATGCTTTCACGAAAGGCATCAATTAACTTCTTCGTGTTCTCTATCACTTTACAAAACAAAGGTCTCGTCACTTGCATGTCATGAAAGATAACAGATAAACATTCAGGTATTTAAGATTTCTTCCTTATCACTTGTTCTCTGAAACCTAATTTACAAGATAAGCAATACTGTTGGTGACATCGACCACAAAGCATAAGTCACTAACAAACTTGACGTCCTCGGTGCTAAACTTTTTGTTCTACGTCCTGTATCTCTCAAGGACTTGGCTGATTATGGCTCTTCAGAACTTCCTAATTTTTGCTACTAATTACCAACCTAGTGCTGCCCACCAATTATACATTCCCGTTAGGTTTGTTAGTTACTGCTTTCCTCTGTCAGTCTTATGAGTGTTCAAATTTCTTAGCATTCTTTTCTTATTATGTTTCACCCGTTTCTTCCTGATTTCATGCCTAATTAAACTTTTTTGTCTCCATTGTTTCCCTGGAGTTAATCTGTACTTCATACATGATCAAATATCAGTTCCGAAATGAGAATTGACGACCGACTGGTTACAGTAACTATGAAAATTAAATTATAAATTATATTATATTGTAATTTAAATTATAAATTATATTATCTTTAAATTATTATTGTTTTTTACATTTTATTTCTAAATGATGAAATAGATTCTAGAAAAACTAAAACTCAGTTTCTGAAAAAGAATATTTACGTTTTTTGTAAAAGTCGATAAATGCTATTGTTGTGGCGAAATCTTCGTCGACAAGTTGTTGTTGCCTGTTAGGGGCCAGAAAAAAGACACTGAAACAAGAAGCCATGTTCAACCAGTGTATTAAAATAACAAGAACATATATACAAAGTAAAGCGTTAGTAATCAGCAAAATAGAAGTCTAAGTCCGAACGGTATAGTTACGCTGCCTCTTGACTGCCTCTAGATTGTCTCTTGACTGCGTCTCAACTGCGCCCCCGGAAGTCCCGCAGTATAATATTTATTGATGGAGGAACAGTCCATTGCTATAGATAGGGCAGAATAACAGTTACCCATTTACTTTTGCACGTAATGAACATTGCTGTACTTGTACACTGATAATGGTGCTACAATCATTGACGGAAATTAAAATCACATTACTCTGAATGTGTTTTAATTGATTCGAGATTAAAATTCCAGGAAATGCAACGAAAATCTATGAGGTTATCAAATGTGCCGATCGATATATGTTCAGGCCCCTAAATAGAATGTGCATCAACAGTAACCCTAACCCCTGTATTATTACAGATTACAGGCCACTTTCATTATATGTAAACTAGCAGTATAGCCCGGCGTTGCTTGGGTGTAATGAAAGCTTTAAAACTAATCCATGGTCCTCGAACTCAGACTCTTTGGACGTTGGCACAAAAGACTAAAAAAACAATAGTTGTTTCCAGTTAAAGCGAAACCGTAGACTGAAAGAAAAATGAATGGATGTAAGTCAAATTTTGATTTCCTGGTATCGATATCAAATAAGTTTTTTTCGTCGTAAACTGAATTTTGAAGGCTAAATAAGTCATCTGAGTAAATGGCATCATGGCTGAGACTAAGAACTACCTACTTAGAGCCAAACCCGAAGCAAAAACTAAAAAGGTTGAAAAAACACACAGACATACAGGCAGATAAACAGACACACACACAAACATCTTGCATTTTTGTATATATATTATCGATTTTCTACTCTATTGTAAGAATTGCAACCTTGAAACTTCTGAATATCGTTTATTATGTCTTTGTCTATGAGTGTATCAAATTTGATTAAAATCGGACCACTCCTTCTATAACCCGATTTTTTCGATTTTCGATATTTATCGGGGGTATCTCGACACAAAACTTAGCTAAGAACACTCGCAGACGCTTATAGTACAACTGTGTAAATTTTCAAGAAAATCGGTTCAGCCGTTTCGTAGTCTATAGTTAACGGACACTCACACACAGACACACACACACACACACATACACATACACAAAGACAAAGTTCCATTTATAAATAAGGTTATATAGGCAATTGAATTATTAACTAAGAAAGTGTTCATTTTGCCATGTCATTAAACTCTTCTGATTGGGGTGGTTTTCATCATTTTCAAATTAGACTAATGATAAAGCGCCATACCAAAGAAGAATGAACTCACCCCACTTAATAGCTGAATCTTGATCAGTCGGCCAAGGACCATGCGTGATACAGGTTTGGACGATCATGTCTCTTCTGTCGATTCATGACTGACTCGGTAGAATATTCCCCCATAGTAGGCTGTCTTTTCCTTCTGTGGTAGACTGATAATTAAAAAATGCTGTCGAAGTCAGTTTGTCCTTTTATTCAAGCGATAAGTCGACGGAGAAAAGATAAAGACAGACAAGTGCCATACGTGACAGACGCTTAGGCGATCATGCCTCTTTTGAATCATAACTCACTAGGCAGAAGATTTCCTCGCAGAATATTGACGTTTCTTTCTGCAGTAGACTGGCTGCCAACCAAGACTACAGAATGCCGTCTATTTTGTTATTTAAACCATACGTGGTGGATGGAAAGGGGATTAATTCATGTCTTTTCTATGAGTATTTGGGTGTAAGTGAATTTAACGAACCCAATTGAATTTCAAACTCTGTTCTAAGATGTCTCTTTCGGGACGATAGCCGTCCAAATAATGTTTTTGGGTTACTTTTAGCTTGACAAGGAACTGCTTCTGCCTTACATTTTAAATTTAGTAATTCGTTGTAGATTGGCTTTGATTGGAAATGGAAGGTTGGAATTTAGAAACTGCAAAACTGTCAAACAAAAAGCTTAGAAACTAAGTTCCTTTTATGATATGAAGAAGAAGGTCATCAACAATTATGTCTTTTATACTTTTAAAATCGTCAGTATTTAAAATCGAATGGCCTTAATGAAATACAACGAAAATCTGAGAAATCACTAAATGCATTTGTTTATTATTCAAATGTTAATGTTTTTTTTTTAATCAGATAAAAAAAAAAAAGAAGAGACCGGGAGTCATCTTCCTGTCTGTTTGTCATTAGACAGACAATAATTCTTGACTTGGTGCAGAGGGCAGCAACTCTGCTTCAATTCTCAAAAGAGGGAAGACAGAAGTAGAAAGTTAATGTTTACATTATTCGCTGAATTTCTTTTCCCTTTATTTAAATTACAACAGAAAATAAAATAAAACATCTGCCCATCGAGGATATCACTAGAAATGTAATTCCTACTATAAACAATAGTTTTGATACACCAGACTGCCTTGGGTTGTTTATAGAGAAAGGTTTCCGACGGTGGCTGAAGTAGTTGAGTCTTTTCTAGGAGACCAATCGGTCGATATTCGAACAATGTGGACGGGGCCAAATGCTAATATTCATTGAGGTGATAACTTGGAAAAATAGAGCAACATGGCGGCTGCTGAAGATATGATTAAGGCTGCTAATGACTACTCAAATAGGGTTATATATCTATTTATACCTTTATCTATTTATCTCAGTCCTTTCAGTATGTATCAATCTGTTTATCTGTCTAAATCTGTTCAAACATATCTATTTATCTATCTATCTGTCTGTCTATCTCATATCATTCATAACTATCTCTGTCAGTTTATTCATTATCTATCTATCTATCTATCTATCTATCTATCTATCTATCTATCTATCTATCTATCTACCTACCTACCTACCTACCTACCTAATATATTTCACATCTTTGATAATTATCTATCGATCTGTCTATCTTTCTACCTACTTACCTATCTAATACATTTCACACCTTTCATCTATCTATCTATCTATCTATCTATCTATCTATCTATCTATCACATTATATTTCTGTTCATAGATATAAATCATCTTCGTAATTCATAAATATATTTATCTCAGACTATTTTGTTCATATCTATCAATTTTCCTCTCTCTTTATATATATATATATATATATATATATATATATATATATATATATATATAAATATATAATATATAAATATATAAATATTTATATATATTTATTTCGTTAAAATTTAATTAATCAAAAAATTTCAGTTATAACTTGTGCTCTAATATAAAAATTTCAACTTAAGGTTAGTAATTATTTACCTATTTTAAGTATTATGTAGTCCCACTAGATACTTTACTCAAACAAAATAATCTTCTTCAAAATTTAATTCATGACTATGTTTCATCCATAAAATAAAAAAATAAATATTATATTAATAAAATAAAAAAAGACCCATACAATACTAAAATGTAACTCTAAACACAACGTAACGTAGAATATTACAATCATTCAACCAAAATTCTGACATAAACTTCCTCTCCCATGTACTTATAGATAAAATAAAAAATGTCTACCCATTTAAAAAAAATCTAAGGTCCCGCGATGTAATTTACCCAAACAAAATTAAAAAGTGACCTGTCCAGATCCAAGCCATCTTGCCCCCTCTACTAACCCAAATGTGTATCTCTATGGTCACAAACTGCTAAGAGACTAGTTCAAACATACCAAATTTTAATTCCCTACAACCACCACTTACACCACACATTCTTAATAATGAATCGTTTCCACCATTTATTTTCAGTTCTACATATCACCCGAAGAGGAGCAGTTCGTCTCCGAAACATGAAAATTTTTGTGTAGTGATACCATGCTTTTATAAACCTTTGTAACAACTATTACAATATAAAACTCTACTCTGTATCAAGCACTCTTTATAAAAGTAAATGCTTGGACAGTAGGTTTAAATCTACGTGTTCTGTCACTTTCTTACAATATATATATATATATATATATATATATATATATATATATATACGTGAAAAAATCACAAGATCGCCAAGACCTACCGCGGTTTCGCACAACGGCTCGTCAGGGCAACGGCAGACCAGGGATTAACCAAATAAATAGACACACCGAACCTCCCCTTCCCCAATTGGGTATGCTGGTTGGTTAGTCTTTGCTCGGTGTGTCTATTTATTTGGTTAATCCCTGGTCTGCCGTTGCCCTGACGAGCCGTTGTGCGAAACCGCGGTAGGTCTTGGCGATCTTGTGATTTTTTCACGTGTGTTTTTGCTCTACGTTACTTCCTCTTTGTTAATTCGAATTGCTAAGTTTGTATCGAGCACTTTTCTTTCTTTGTGGTTGGCTCCGTTTGAGGGTTTTTTTTCTTTGCTGCGAGGTACTGTATGTATTGTCGGTACTCCGCGGTTTTCTTTTTTTTCCCCCTCTTGTCCAACCCTTTATAGCGACGGACAGTAACGGACTTAGATTCTGCCGGTTATTTGTGGTCCTCAAGGTTTGCTTTTGTAAAATTTTAGGATCTAGATACGTACAGAGTCAGTTTTATTATTATTATATATATACTAAAAAAGGATTAATTCAAAGATGTTGAATGGCCATTTCGATATGAAGATCCCCACAGGGGATAACACATCACCTCAGATCCCCCGTGGGGATCTTCATATCGAAATGGCCATTTTTTCATCTTTGAATTAATCCTTTTTTAGTATATATTTGCTCTGTAATATTTTATTACATGGAGCTCTCTTCCTGTATCATTTTTTAATATTAAAATAAAATTTTTAATATTAATTAGGATCGGGTTTTTGGAATTTACCTTCCTGCTTTTTTCCCTTGGATTGAAGTATCTGAATTAATATATATATATATATATATATATATATATATATATATATATATATATATATAATTTAACATATACATTGCAACACGGAAATGTTTTATGTTTCAAAATTTCTATCGCGTCTTCAGGCAACTGTTAATTTATAATTATATAATTATATTATGCTCCACAATATTTATTTTTTGAAAAAAGTAAATACCAGACAACACAAAATCATAAAAACTTGGGTCCTCTTTACCGTAACTTATTTACTTTTTTTTCCAGTGGACAGAAATTATAGCCAGATAGAAAAGAAAACGCTAGCTATAATTTATGCTGTGAAGAAATTTTACAGATTCATTTATGGGAGATCGTTCGTGCTAAAAACCGACCATAAACCGTTATTGTCGATTTTTGGGTCGAAAAAAGCAGTAACTAATCATTCCGCAAACAGGTTGCAAAGATGAGGTGTAATCTTGTTAAATTACAATTTTAAGATGAAATTTATTCCGTCTAAGGAAATCGCACACGCAGATTGTCTCTCAAGAGTAATTCCGAAAAACCCTGAGTTGTTGGAGGAAACGGTGATAGCAGCGTTAAAAGAAGAGAAAGAACTTACAGATGTACTGGTGAACACCGTTAGTGAATTTCCGGTAACGCTGGAGGAAATTAACAAAATGGCGAAAACGGATGATTACATTTCAAAGATGATTAAGCAAGTGAAAGGGAATGAGAAAAACAAAGGATGTAAAGTTTCACCATTTTCAATTTGTAATGAGGCACTGATGTATGCTCAAAGAGTGGTAATTCCACGTGTTCTACGAAAGAGGATATTAAAAGAATTCTATCTGGGTCATCCAGGTATATCCAGAATGAAATCATTAATGAGGAGTTATGTATACTGGCCTAGGATGGATCAGGACATTGAAGATGGCTGTCAGTCAACAGCAAAATCACCACCCATAAGAACGCAGCCGTGGCCTAAAACGGATGTGCCGTGGCCTAAAACGGATGTGCCGTGGCCTAAAACGGATGTGCCGTGGCCTAAAACGGATGTGCCGTGGTCACGGATACATGTGGACTATACAGGACCATTAAAGTGAGACTATTACCTAATCATTGTGGATAGCTATTCTAAATGGCCTGAGGTTTATAGATTTAAGCACCCGACAGCGGTAAATACAATAAAGGCGTTAAATTAAGTATTTAGCCTTCTGGGGGTACCACACACAATTGTGAGTGACAATGGTACCATATTTACGGGAGCTGATTTTAAACGTTATTATGATTCGTTAGCAATCGAATACATAACACCTACATATAATCCGAGATCGAATGGTCAGGCGGAAAGGTTTGTCGATACGTTCAAAAGAACAATGAGAAAAGCTAATGGGATCGACAGCGAAAACAAAAATATCCAAACATTTTGATGGTTTACAGAATTACGCCAAATCAGAAGGTCATGTACGCGAGAAAGATTAGATCAATCTTTGATAGTTTGTTACCAAAGGAAAAGAAAAAGAAGACCTTGATAAAACCAAACTCGGATATGAAATATTTCAAAGAAGGTGATAAGTTTTTCTTTAAAAACTATCGGTCTGGAAAGTGTTGTTGGAAAGACGGTGTAGTAAGTAGAAGAATTGGGAGAGTTATCTGTATAGTTAAAGGACATAAGTTTGTCTGTAAAAAAGACTTAAGTCAATTGAGACTCCGATACGTTGAAGCCTTTACCAATGACTGAGAGATACCGATGGAGGTATTGTATGACACATTCCAAATCAAACCACAAACTAACGTTGGAGAACCGAAGGAAGTAACTTCTGATTCTCCTGAAAGTGAGGACGCAAGAAGAAGTAATAGAAAAAGGAAGAAGGCGAAATGGCTATGTCCAGATCCTAAACGAAAAAAATATTGAGAGCAAAATTCTAGGAAGGATTTAGCTCGGGGGAGGGTGTTATAGTGGAACATGCGTTGATTGCTTATCTCTATCTTATGAAATGCTCTAGACTATAAAGGACAGTGACAAGCGGTACGTGGGAGAGCCCAACCGTCTTAGGGAAGGCATTCTCTATTTGATAGTTTATTCCGCTCCTACTCGTTGATTACTTATCTGTATCTTATTGTTAATTGTACAGTAGTACCATAAATCCGTTATATCCTATTCCTGTGTCGAGTACCATTCGTCCAACTAGTCTTTACACTGATATTCCTTTCCGGGATATATCAGATTGGCGACGAATATTAGATCAATCTTTGATAGGTTGTTACCAAAGGATAAGATGAGCGTGATAAAACCAAACTCGGATATGAAATATTTCAAAGGTGATAAGGTTTTCTTTAAAAACTATCGGTCTGGAAAGTGTTTTTGGGAAGACGGTGTAGTAAGTAGAAGAATTGGGAGAGTTATCTGTATAATTAAAGGACAGAAGTTTGTCTGTAAAAGACACTTAAATCAATTGAGACTCCGATACGTTGAAACCGTTACCAATGACCGAGAGATACCGATGGAGGTATTGTATGACACATTCCAAATCAAACCACAAACTAACGTTGGAGAACCGAAGGAAGTAACTTCTGATTCTCCTGAAAGTGAGGACGCAAGGAGAAGAAGTAATAGAAAAGGAAGAAGGCGAAATGGCTATGTCCAGATCCTAAACGAAAAAAATATTGAGAGCAAAATTCTAGGAAGAATTTAGTTCGAGGGAAGGTGTTATAGTGGAACATCCTGCCATCCCCGAGAATGGAATGCTCTAGACTATAAAGGACAGTGACAAGTGGAGAGCAGCAACTGTCTTAGGTGAAGGCGTTCTCTACTTGATAGTGTATTCCGTTCCTACTCGTTGATTGCATATCTGTATCTTATTATTAATTGTACAGTAGTACAATAAATCCGTTATATCGTATTCCTGTGTCGAGTACCATTCTTCCACTAATCTTTACACTGATATTCCTTTCCGGGATATATCACTACGTTAAGACCAAAAGATTTAAAAACTTTATGAATTAATTTTCTAGTTTTATCAACCTTGCATCCAGTAGATTTATTTATTATCATGAGTCCGTCATCTCTATAGAGTCCTATATTGTTACTGTCGATTTCTTTATATGCCGTGAGATTGTACAAATGGAATAATCCGACTAGATCCGAATATTCTGCAGAATCCAGGGCTCCCATAGATAAATCAAAATTATCCGTTGAATTTTTTATCCACTGTTCTTTGTTGTGGATGAGAACTGATTTTCTACAGTTCAAAATTATTTTGATTTCATCCTTTGAGATGTCCGAATAGAATTCCGCAAATTCCGGGGCAAAATTGAAAAGGCCCTCAGATATCGATGGAAAAAAATCCACGATGTCAAATTGTAGGAAAGTGGCATTATTTTTCCCCAAGGTGCTCGAACCATTTTATTACATCCATTGTACCCCTCCATTGCATGAGTTGGATTTTTTTCTTATTTGTTCGTTAACTTTTTTTTAGTAATACCTTACTAATTCTACCGATTTCTGATTTAGACGGTCGTTGTCTACTAAGCTTACTATTTGTTGCCACCCTACACGGACGTGTACTACTTTATCTACGGAGAATAAACGTATTACTTATTTATATCTGTGTATTGTCATTCCTCCACGATATAACAATTGTAAAGCAACAACTTAGAATAAGGCTTTCGCATCGGTTCGAACACCGACCGCTAACACCAGAGACAAATACGCAATGCTAATCATTATAGCAAATGAAATGAGATTCTCAAGCGGTTCCATCTGTCAACAACTTCAATATGCAGTGCAGTCAATACGATTTCGAATGTTGCTTCCTGGAAAAAGGCTAACAAATTATTTGATATTCAATGAATGTTTTCTACTTAAAAATGCCAGATTTTCTTTGCTAAGAGTTTTATGTTTCTGAGCAGTAATGAAAAACCGAATAACAATTTTTTTACCATTTCATATTCGGAAGATTCAACTGAGAAAATCAATTATTTTTTAAAAGGAAGACACTAAAAATTAAGATTTGTTTAGAATTTAAATTCTAAACAAATCTCTTCTCATTCTCTTTTTCTGGATTTGTTGTATTGATTTCTTTGTACTAAAATGAAACGTTAACGCATTTCAAAATTTTAATTTTATTCCGCAGAATATTTTATTCCTTCCTGGAGTGACATTTGATTCTATTTTAAATTGTTGAACTTCTTCTTCTTCTTCTTCTTCTTCTTCTTCTTCTTCTTCTTCTTCTTCTAGGTGCCCTGTCTCTTCAGGACGTAGGCGATAATGGTTCTCCACGTCTCCCTATCCCTTGTGGTTCTTAGTATGTTTGAGCCTGTTGCTCCTGGCAACACCCGTTCCGTCATCCACCTGATATGGCCCTGCAAATAGGTTATCCGCTGCCTTCCTCTGTTTCTCTTTCCTTCTATCTGACCTGTCAGTATCAGGTTCTCCAAGCTCTCCTTCCACATTGCATGTCCCAGGAACTGCAGTTGTCTCTTCTTGATGCTCACTATTAATTTTCTTTTGTTGCCATTCTTTCCAACACCTCATCGTTGCTTGCATGCTCAGTCCACGATATCCTCAGCATCCTTCTGTAGAACCACATTTCTGCTACTTCCAGTTTTGTAACAATTTTTGTGAAAAAATAAAATAAATTTATTCCCTTTCTTAAATACAGAGACTAAGAGTCAGTTCAAGGGAACATGAAAACCACAAGCAACGCCCCTCTCATTTTATTAAAAGTTAAAATAGAGTTAGTGACAGCTGCGTCTAAATACGAAAATACAAAAGCAGATTTAGCAATGTTTACCCTCGTGCCATATACATGTGGGAATCTCACTTGAATATCAACCCTTGTGCTATTTTCGTTAACAGGAGATGGAAAGTGCAACACAGATATCCGAAGGCGAATTGGCATAGCAAAGGACGCATTCCAGAAGCTGAGTAAAGTACTAAGACACAGGAAAATTTCACTCGAAACAACGAAGTGAGTACTAGATTTATATGTGATGTCAGTTCTTCAATACGGCAGTGAATGCTGGACAACATCATCGAAGTTGAGGAAAAACCTTGAAGCAGCGGAAATGTGGTTCTACAGAAGGATGCTGCGGATATCATGGACCGAGCATGTGAACAATGATGAGGTGTTGGAAAGAATGGCAACGAAAAGAAAATTAATAGTGAGCATCAAGAGACAACTGCAGTTCCTGGGACATGCAACGAGGAAGAAAGGCTTGGAGAACCTGATATTGACAGGCCAGATAGAAGGAAAAAGACATGAAAAAGCAGCGGATAACATATTTGAAGGGCCTGAACAGGTGGATGACGAAACGGGGGTTGCATGGTGTAACAGGAGAAAACGTATTAAGAGCCACCAGAGATAGGGAGACGTGGCAAGCCATGGCCGCCTACGTCCTAAAAGGACAGGGCAGATAGAAAAAGACGAAGAAGGATGGCTCAGATTCACAGCAGTATCGTGTGTGTGGCTAAATATACATTTATTTACATTCAGAAGGCATTAAAATAATGGTGACATGAAGTGGGTTTCCTTAGGGTAGTTAATACGTAGAAACACTAAAGATCTAAGGGGAACATTTAGCTTGGAATCTAAGAGACTTGGCATTCGGGTCACTTGCATGTGCTGCCGACTCTCTTTAGTGTCCTTCATAATCGTTTCTATGCTTAAAGGAATTGTGCTTCCTTCAAGTATAAATGCAAACAATGTCGTAGCTGATGTCCGACATTGTAGCCACGTAGTCTGGAGAAGCTGATTTAACCAGTGACTTGAGTTCGTCTGAGCAGAAGCCACGAAAGTATTTATAGAACAGACAAAGGGAGGCCACATTTCGTCGGTGGGGAAGTGGCTGTAGTCGAGACGCCAAGTTAGCACCTCTCACGTTACTGACTCTCCTTTGGAGCCTGTCGAGAACACTCTAAGTAATCTCTCTTTCACCCTGTTTGATTTGCATTACTCTCATAAACAGCCCGATGATTTTTTTTTATAAACGTTTCACCCCGTTAAAGGCATTTCACTGCCACTATTGTGCAGGGGGCTACATAGAATGGAGAAAGGATGGTTAAATATAGGAAATGTCAGACGGTGGGTGATAGGCGGGTAAGGATACCGATAATGGGGGTTGGGTAGATGAGAGTGTTCTGAGAATAATTGGGAGTTAGTGTGATAGGAGGTGTCTATTGACCCTACATTTAAACACCTGGAGATTGTAGCTGTCGGAAAAGCAGACTTGTGGAAGGGAATTCCACAGGCGGGAAGCGCGAGAAAAGAAGCTGTTGGAGTAGAAATTACGGTTACATCTTATCTGTTTAACTGTAAAAGGGTGGGACCTAGTTGCTAATCTAGTATCTCGTGTAAATTCGTGCTTAGGCGGCACCAGTGATCTAAGTTAATCTGAGCAGAAGCCATGAAAGTACTTGTAGAAGAGGCACAGGGAAGCCACATCACGCCAGTGAGAGAGTGGTTGCAGCCGGTCTGCTAAGTCAGTATCAACCACGTTACAGATCCTCCTTTGTATTTTGTCAAGAAGCCCAATGTGCTTCCTTCAAGTATAAATGCAAACCAAGTCGTAGCTGATGTCCGACATTGTAGCCACGTAGTCTGTAAAAGCTGATTTAACTCGGGGGTTTCCTGAGAGCTGCGTATTCGATTCTAGTCACTCGCACCAACTTTATTTGTCAGGGAATTGCCATAAATGATATACGATTAGGAGATCATGTCTTTCTCGAGACATGATTGACTAGGCAGATTTTCCCGTAGTAGGTTGGCATTACTTTCTGTGGTAGACTGGTTGTCAACCAAGGCTACAGAACCCAATCTGTCCCGCTATCAGTTTATTACTTCATAACAATAGAAAACAGATCCCCCACTTTATGCCCAGTAGAAGTTTTACTTATGTTTCCAACTATTATATTCAGTCAATCTGTTAAGTATCATACATGATACACACTTGAGCAATCATGTCTTAAAAGAGACATAGCTGACTGAGCAGAAAATTTTCCCGTAGTAGGTTGTCATTACTTTCTGCGGTAGACTGGTTCTCAACCAAGGCTATAGAAGCCAATCTATCCCGCTATTAAAGACCTGACTGGAGGGAAGAGTTGGATTATATTATTAAATTAAAAAGTAGTAAATAGTGGGAGATCAGTTAATTACTTCATAACAATGGAAACCAGATTCCCCACTTTATGCCCAGTAGAATTTTTACTTATGTTTTTAACTATTATATTCAGTCAGTTAATTAAGTACTATATATGATACACACTTGAGCAATCATATCTTTTTTTTAATCATTTCACCTCAAGCAAGGCATTCCACTGCCACTATTGCGCTTGGGGCTACATAGGGGGAGGTAAATAGGAAGAGTGGTTAGATATAGGAAATGTCAGAAGCGGGGGTGATAGTTGGGTGGGTGAGAAGAGTGTTTGAAAGAATGGAAGTTAGTTTGTTAGAAGGTGTCTATTGACCTTACATTTAAACTCCTGGTGATTGTAGCCGTCGGGGAAGCAGTCATGTGGAAGAGAATTCCACAGTCGGGAAGTGCGAGAAAAGAAACTGTTGGAGTAGAAATTGCGGTTGCATTTTATCGGTTTCACTGTAAAAGGGTGGGATCTAGTTGCTAATCTAGTATCTCGTGCAAATTCGAACCTAGGGGGCACCAGTGATCTAAGTTCATCGGAGCAGAAGCCGTAAAAGTATTTATAGAAGAGACACAGGGAAGTCACGTCGCGCCGGTGAGAGAGAGAGTCTGCAGGCGGTCTGCTAAGTCGGTATTGATCACATTACAGATTCTTCGCTGTACCTTGTCGAGAAGCCCAAGGAGAATAGCAGGGACACCCGACCAGATATGGCAACAGTATTCAATGCACGGGCGGATGGTAGATTTATAAATGTGCAGGATAGATTCAGACGGAAAAAACCTCCAGGCCCTGTACAGAGAACCGACTTTCATAGCAGTGGATTTAGCAATGGATTCGATATAGTCATTCCACTTGAGGTCCACTGAAAGTGTGAGACCAAGGAGGCGTAGTGTTTTACTCTCTGGGAGGCAAGCCTGGTCCATGCTAATAGGAGGTAGATGCGATTGTCTATGATGATTAATTGATAGTAGCTTCGTTTTAGAAGCATTAAAATTTACGAGCCAGCCCACTACGGATTGGAGGTCCTTTCCAAACTCGGCTGCAAGGTTAGCTTTGTCGTCCACACCAGAAAAGAGATATAACTGACTGGGCAAAAATTTTCCTGCAGTAGGTTGTCATTATTTTCTGCGATAGACTGGTTGTCAATCAAGGCTACAAACTGTCCTCCTACTCAACTGATAGCTTGAGGGAGACGATACGGAGTAATACCTTTCGCAAGGGTATTTGTGTCCAAGTAAATGAAACGAATTCTACTGGAATTAGAACTCTGTACACCGAATTCTAATTCCGAACCGTTATCTATGTGTTAGATTATTAAAATTTGTTTCGCATTTGGAAATAAACAGCGCAAAATATCAAAGAAAGCGTAAAAATGGTTTTGTCTTCCCAAAACTGCATCCTGTTCGTTTTTTGACGACCAAATATTTTTCTTATTCATTATTAGCGAAACAAATCGACTAGTGTAGTTTACTATTGCTATAAAAAAAATGTTCTTTCAGAAATACAAATTTAAATTTATCAAACATTCTTATACTAGCAGTATAGCCCGGCGTTGCTCGGGTGTAATGAAAGCTTTAAAACTAATCCATGGTCCTCGAGCTCAGACTCAGCCTAAAGAATATTTGAAATAATAAAATAATTGCGACAATTTACCAATCGCACCTAATATATATATATATATACTAGCAGTATAGCCCGGCGTTGCTCGGGTGTAATGAAAGCTTTAAAACTAATCCATGGTCCTCGAGCTCAGACTCTTTGGACGTTGGCACGCAAGACTAAAAAACAATAGTTGTTTCCAGTTAAAGCGAAACCGTAGACTGAAAGAAAAATGAATGGATGTAAGTCAAATTTTGATTTCCTGGTATCGATACCAAATAAGTTTTTTTCGTCGTAAACTGAATTTTGAAGGCTAAATAAGTCCTCTGAGTAAAGGGTACCATGGCTGAGACTAAGAACTACAATTATACCTACTTAGAGCCAAACCCGAAGCAAAAACCAAAATAAAAAGGCTGAAAAAAATACAGACATGCAGGCAGATAAACACCCACACACAGACATCTTACCTTTTATATATATATGTATCGATTTTTTGCACTATTGTAAGAATTGCAACCTTGGAACTTCTGAATATCGTTTCTTATGTCTTTGTCTATGAGTGTATCAAATTTGATTAAAATTGGACCATTCCTTCTATAACCCGATTTTTTTCGATTAGCGATTTTCGATAATTTATCGACGGTACCTCGACACAAAATCTAGCTAAGAACACTCGCAGACGCTTATAGTACAACTGTGTAAATTTTCAAGAAAATCGGTTCAGTCGTTCCGGAGTCTATAGGTAACGGACACACACACATATGCAGATACACACACACACAGAGACAAAGTTCCATTTATAAATAAGTTTAGATATTGTTAAACTATCCTCCTTATTTTGTTCAATTATAGAGTGCTTCTTCTGCAAGTGCCGTGTCCATTCAGGACGATGACGACCATGTCTCTCCACAACTTTCTGTTCTTTGTAGGTCTTAATAAATGTTGTCTTTTTGCTATATCTTAAGCCTTGTTCTGCTATCCATTCACTCAAGCTTGCCATATAGGTCAGGGGTTTTCAAACTTTTTACTTACGGACCCCTTTATATTTCAAGTTTTAATCTAGGGATCCACTATAAACGATTATGAAATTTATACATAATTTTTTACTAAAAATAGCTTATAGTTTTGCATTAAGGTAATAAAAACTGGTTTTAAGCTTAATTTAAATTGATAAATTTAAATTTTCATTTGATAACATTAATAAGTAAAAATAAATATCCAGACACTGAAAATTTATACTTTGAATTTCACGTGATGAATTAATCCACGGACCCCCTATCTTATCCTTGCGGACCCCCTGTGGTCCGCGCACCACAGTTTGAAAACCCCTGATATAGATTATGCGTTGTTTTTCTCTGTCCTTTTTGCCTTCAGTAGGTCCTATATGTATCAGATTTTCCAAGCCCTCTTTCCTCATAAGTGCCCTAAAAATATCAACTCTATTCCTGATGTTAAGTATAAGTTTCCTTTTTTCTATTTTCTCTAAAATGGCGTAGTTGCTCACATATTCGGTCAATGGTATCTTCAGAATCCTTCTACAGAACGAAATTTCTTCTTTTTTTTTTAATCATATCACCCCGAGCAAGGCGGTAAGGCCACTGGTGTGCAGGGAGCGACGTAAGAGTGAAAAGATTGGAAAAGAGAAAGCCGGAAACCACGTCCTAAACAGGGAACGAGTGATGAGCCTCTACACCTGTTCAATAGACGTGGGTGGAGTGTGAACCAGGCGATAGTTTAGTCTATCTACACCAATTGAAAAAGAAAAAAATAAGCAAAAAAGAAAAGTGAAAAGATTGGAAAAGAGAAAGCCGGAAACCACATTCTAAACAGGAAACAAAGGAGGAGCCTCTACACCTGTTCAATAGACGTGGGTGGAGTGTGAACCGGGCGATAGTTTAGTCTATCTACTCCAATTGAAAAAGAAAAAAAAATAAGCAAAAAAGAAAAATGAAAAGATTGGAAAAGAGAAAGCCGGAAACCACATCCTAAACAGGGAACGAGTGATGAGCTTCTACACCTGTTCAATAGATGTGGTGGAGTGTGAACCGGGCGATAGCTTAGTCTATCTACTCCAATTGAAAAAGAAAAAAATAAGCAAAAAAGAAGAGTGAAAAGATTGGAAAAGAGAAAACCGGAAAACACATCCTCAACAGGGAACAAGGGATGAGCCTCTACACCTGTTCAATAGACGTGGGTGGAGTGTGAACCGGGCGATAGTTTAGTCTATCTACTCCAATTGAAAAAGAAAAAAAAATAAGCAAAAAATAAAAGTGAAAAGATTGGAAAAGAGAAAGCCGGAAACCACATCCTAAACAGGGAACAAGGGATTGTTGCTTCAAATCTCTTATCGATCTTTTTGTGGAAATTGTTCAGTATTTACTGCCATATAAGAGAAATAATCTCACGTAACAGTTCAGTAATTTTTTTTTCCTGTCGAAACGTCTTACTCTCTCTTCTTCTGTTCCTTTCCAATGATTCTTCATACGAACAACACTATTTATGCAGTTTCAAATCGTTCCGTTCTCATTTGAATTCATTGTGTCGAATAGTATTTCGTGTTGTCGAGCAAAGTTACAGTGATTGGTTCGTTTGAATGACGCACTGATGCATCCGCTCAATAAAATGATACACCACTCGGCTCAGAATATAGCCGCCAGAAAATATACCAAATTAATAATCATTAATAATCATTAATATTTATTAATATTTATTAATATGAATACTTTTCTTCCTTTCCTGTGAAGTCAATTATTAAGGGAAGAAAACGCAGAGAAAACTCATGAAAGAAGTTAAAATATGACGAACTGCTGGAGAGTTGCAGGGTTAAAGTCTGGAGGGCTAGCTGCACTCCTATAGAAGTGGGGACTAGGGGATTTGCAGCAAGGTCCTTATGCAAAGCCTTAACAGATATTGGGATAGTGGGAGTAAAAAAAAGGAAAGCACTCAAGTCTATAACAGAAACAGCGGAAAGAACAGCTAATTGGTTATGGATCAAAAGAGAGAGTGCCTGGATTCCAAATTGTTATCTAAAATTCCCCGAAATTCTGCGTCTAAATTACTGTTTCGGACGAGCTCATGTGCGGTTCGCCTCTAAATGGAAAGTGGCTCTGACTGTCGCCAATCAGAAGCATTTGCAAGGTTTCGTACCGGGCCTAAACGTAATTTTCCAGTGTCTGAAAGCGCTTATCGAGGGTGGACCATAAACTAATCATCTCTGGTCGGGTCGGCGCGGTGAGGAGGGTATGATGTTGAAAGACCCGAAACCCCCTAGTGATCCTCGCGATGACATCACTGACGACACCCTCTAGCGCCCCCCCCCATTACGGTGCGTATGTTTGGAAACATTTTGTAAATTCGCATATTTTATTGAATTTATCAATTATCTCATTTTCTTCTATGATTTAATAATATTAGAACAGCCACTTTATTTTTTTTTTTGGGTGGGGGGAATATATTATTTGGATAAATGTATACAATAATTGTATGAAGTGTTTTCTTTTACCTCTCAGATAAACAGTGTATTTTATTTCAAAAGAACGATACCCGTTGTGATTTATTACATTCTTAGAATAAGTTTTAGATATCGTTAATTTTTTTCTGAAATTTTTGAACAGATGAAAGTTAAGAGGTCTTCCGAATGAGCTGGATATGAAAGAATTTCTCATACCAGCGCCATCAGTGTTCATCGGTTTGCCTTTGCAACAAGAGAACAGGGTTTAGTATGCCGTAAAATCATCGATTGTCTTTCATACGATAAAAAACTTTTTTTTTTCCAGTTCATTATTACTTTACTACCCCATCGTTCAGATAGCGGGGTTGAAGTGTTCTTCTTATCGCAGCAAACCCACTTCTTATCTCCCCCTAGGTTGGGATGAGATCTTGAGCATGTCTTAACAACCCCTAAGTTTTCATGTACCAGAGATAGGGTGAAGTCAGTTGTAGAAGCCAGGCGGATTGCAGTTTTTAAGTAATCTCTCTTTCACCCTGTTTGATTTGCATTACTCTCATAAACAGACTGATCATTTCTCCAGCAAAACTAAACAGTTGGCGATACCTAGTATATTTAGGGTACTACTGCAACGCATTTTGCTAATACCACCATTGAACTGCTTCGGCTTTCCATTGAATCAGCTGCGATTCAAACAATTCAGTGTTTTGATGTCAGTGAGTAACTACAGTTTGTCACTATGATTATAGTAATAAATTGTAGTCTCAAACCAGTGCAGACCCCGAGGAGGAAGAAGAGTTCAGTAGCTCTGTGGCTGTATCAAGAAAGCTATGCAGAACGATGTAAACAACGGGCAAAAGCTGGCTGCTGGCCACCCTGCGTAGCCCCAAATGCTTCATTTCTGGAGTAGAAACAATCGACGCATCAAAGCTGGGCAGTTACCAGCGAGCGTCGGACCGAAGCAATGCGCCGTCATGCGATTCAGACAGCCGGACCTAGGACCTCTCTTCGTCGAATACGATGTACAATCGATCATGATGACCCTCCACCTTAGACTAACATAAAAAAATTGAGGAATTATTTTCTGAGCGAAAAACGTTAAACATGTTTTTCCATTTATCAGTCGTAGCATGCAAGATTTTATATATATATATATATATATATATATATATATATATATATATATGCGGTGTAGATATAGAAGGATCCAAATGAGTATCCTGTATATAAAGTGGTAGGATAAGTTTCTAGGAGAGCTCTAAATATATATATGTATATAAATACATATAGAGCAAATATATGTAAAAATTAAGAGAGACACGTTATTTCATGGTTAAGCGAAAGAATGGGCCTATTTCAGGCGAACCATCATCAGCTTCTGTCCTTATTGTACAGAAGATTTTACACGAATTATACTTCCACTTAGCCATGGAATAACGTGCATGTCTTAATTTTTATACACACATACACACACACACAGACAGACACAGACAGACACACACACACACACACACACACACACACACACATATTATATATATATATATATATATATATATATATATATATAAGAAAGTGAAAGAACACGTAGATTAAATCTCACTGTTCAAACATTTACTTTTATAAATAAATATGCAGTAGAAACAAGGTGAAAACAGCGATAAATTATATGATTTTTATTGTTTGATTAAATTTTTGTTTTGTTCCCCGAAGCCCTTTCCTTCAAATCTTTCCAATACATTCTTAATTGCGTGCAAATGTATATGCTGAACTCAAATCGGTAATTGTTTATTGAAGAAACCTACCTTTTTTTCATGTTATCGACCAGAAATAAATCGGACTATATCTCATCTCTTACCATCGTTCTTATTTCTGATTCACCGCTGAATGACATGAGGCGTAGGATACTGAAATAGTTCTATTTACTCCTTTTGGCAGCAACTACTCCACGATTTGTTGTGTTCCGGAACTCATTTTCTGCGCATTAATCGCAAAATGGAAGTAAAAAGACCAAAAAATCGTAAAACTACGCGTGAATCCAGTCTGCAGTAAATAGCATTTTTAAACCGTGGTTACGGGGTGAGATAAACAGCAACAAGAAGTTCCCTATTTTTCTGCTCAATAAACTGAAAAAAAAGGTAGGTTTCTTCAATAAATAATTACCGATTTGAGTTCAGCATATACATTTGCACGGAAATAGGAATATTTTGGAAAGATTTGAAACGGTAAAGGGCTTCGGGGAACAAATAAAAAATTTAGCAAATTTTCTATGGCTTATTATCTGTTTTCAGTTTATTTAAAACATGAAACTATTTTTAGATTGCAAGATTTTCTTTTTTTAGATAACAATGATTTAGTGATACAAGTCTTACTAATTTCACATCTAGTTGGTGGCGAAGAGTTGGATGCATACCTTTGCCAAGGTATTTTATGCGTGAGTGAAAATGACGAACTCAAAAGGAATTGGAACTCGGCTCATCGATTAACAACACAGAGCCATTATCTGTTGCACCACCCGCACATGCAAGCTTACACAAACCTCGTATTCCCGCGCGCTTACCTATTTAGATACATGTTATATATCGCCGTATGACGACAAAACAACAAACACGCATATATAAAAATATAAGGTTATATTTTTATTAATGACGACGAACTGTGTGGAATAGAGAACGGAAAGGGTGAGGGCGCATATAGAATGGCTGACGGGAGTGTAGTCTGCCTGTGTTGTCTCTCTCTGCTTCCAACGGCCGTTCTCTGCTACTGGCGAATCCGTGTGTTGAGGTCTTTATATAGTCCTCTAGAACCGGGACTTTCCTTCCGGTTTTTTTGCCTCGCCCACGCACGCCCACGTAATTCTAAGAGGCACCTGATCTGTTTGCCTCTGTAGCCATTTCCGCCGCTGTCGGAAATAAGGTCAAAACGACATCCGCTTTCGACAGGATGTATTTCACAAACACCTGTCTTGTCGCTTCGCCGCCCCCTTCACCGATGGAAAACACCATCGCTTGCATCACTTCCTCGGGTGGGGCCAGATTGTTATATTACATACAGACCAGGCTTGACGTTGCTTAACTATGAGCGTCCGAGAATTTTCATCCGCCTCCCCCGCTTATTTTCATATCATTATATTTTTATATTTTATAGAAATTTATTGTATATGAATTATTGTATATAAATAAATTTTTATCTCATTGGTTTGTTATCTCGTTTTTAGGTTCCCCTGTGAATATGTGTTATTGTGGTATATGTAGGATTGTAAGGTGACGTATGAGTTTTTTCACTACCTGTTATAATAATTTGTATATAAAATATATATACATGTCAAATATTTTTTTGCTGTTTATTTGCATTTATAATTGTTTTACGAATAAATTGTGAGCTTTAGACGATGCTTTTCCTTCAATATATGACTCTAAATCCAATTTTTACTGTCCAAATATTTGTTTCACCTCACTTTGTATATATATATATATATATATATGTGTGTGTGTGTGTGTGTGTGTGTGTGTGTGTGTGTCAGATTAAATAAATTGCAAACATTATATCTGCTTTTTTTTTTTAATAAAAATCCGTTCATACTCACGGATAATCTTTCGCGTTTTACAATTGAAAGATGTCAGAAATGAACTGTAACGTTGACAGATGTTATTATCATTAATTTCTCAAGGTACCCAAGTACTTTCAACCTCTTTCCGAGATCATCTTCAGTGGGGGTGTTATGGCAGCAAACAATAACCGCAACTATTTTTGCTACAAATTATTGTACACTTTTTTCTACTTCAAATATAATGGTTGACAAATTGCTAGCGTTCATTAAAACGTGAAAATTATCCAAAATATAATTTTTTAATGTTATAATGCCATGGTCATGCACGTGTTCAAGCATGAAAAAACTGTTTTTATACAAACATTTTGGAACATTACTACAGTATTCATAGCTGATTCTATTAATTGACGGGTTAAGTGTTTTAATGAATATTGCCTCGAGAATCTGTAGTTTGCTTTTGTTTTCTTGGTGTAGGATAGTTGTATTATTGATCATTATTTTTTTATATTGTGAATGTAGACAGCAATGTTGTTGCAGATGTCTAGAAATGGATGAATGGTCAGACAAATCTAATGTAAGGCGTAATAATATAGCTGTTGGAAATCCAACATACATATATCGGCTCGGAACGAGAAATCGGAGACCCGAGTTCAAATTGCAGTCGAATCCATTGCGTTCACTTACGCGCAAATACCCTTGGGAAAGGTATTAATCCGTCTCTTACTTCCAGTTATGGATTAAATAACAGGACAGATTGGGTTCTATAGCCTTGGTCGGCAACCAGTCTACCGCAGAAAGCAATGGCAATCTACTGCGGGATAATCTTCTGCCCAGTTAGTCAAGTCTCTTTCGAGACATGATCGCCCAAGCGTGTATCATGTATAGCACCTAACTGATCAATGATCTGAGTTTGTAAGACAAATATAAAAGCCTGTTTTTCTTGGTCGGCAATCAGTCTACCGCAGAAAGCAATGGCAACCTACTGCGGGATAATCTTCTGCCCAGTCAGTCATGTCTCTTTCGAGACATGATCGCCCAAGCGTGTATCACGTATGACACTTAACTGACTGACTGAATATAATAGTTGAAAACATGATTAAGGCTTCTACTGGGCATAAAGCGGGGGATCAGTTTTATATTGCTATGAAGTAATAAACTGACCCCCAACTAATTACTACTTAATAATATACTACCTTTCTTGCCTCTCTAGCTATGAGTCAAATAACAGGACAGATTGGGTTCTATAGTCTTGGCTGGCAACCAATCTACCACAGAAAGCAATGGCAACCTACTGCGGGATAATCTTCTGCCCAGTCAGTCATGTCTCTTTCGAGACGTGATCGACCAAAGCGTGTATCACGTATGGCACTTAACTGACCATATTTTGTTTGATGTGTATTGAGGTTTTTAAAAAGTATCTTCTTGCTTCATCTACAATGTGGTTTGGGAAGTCATTTTTATTAGAGTCTGCTTAATATTTTTTAGTTCACAGTAAAATATGTTTTTGTGGATGAGTTGATTTGTGTTTGGTTAATTAAGTTGTGTATAAGTGCTATTTTGTAGTAGTTAGGGCATTCACTCTTATAATTGAGAGCGCACGGTCGATTTTTTATATGGGGAGGTAGTAAATGTATTATTGTTTGTGTCTATTAAAATATCAAGCAAGGGGATTTTGCTATCTTTGTTAAACTTGAGAACAGACTTCTTTCGAAAGTTTTGAAGATTTATTATTTCTTCTATATTTTTAAATAATATATCATCTACATATCGTACGTAGATGGAGGGTTTTGTAGTGGTGCTAAATATATTATTTTCTAGATTGATTATGTAGAAGTTGCTGAAGGTTGGACCCAAAACTGAGCCCATTGAAACACCGTACGGTGCACGTATATATTATTTCTGTGATCATAGAATGGAACTTCAGTGGTACAGGTTAAAAGTAGCATTTTTTAGTATTTTAGGTTTAATTTTCAGTGGGGCAGAGAAATATTGTTGCATATATTTTTTATAATAATGTCAATGGTTTCTCTAACGAGAACGTCAGTGAATAGATTTTCAACATCAAGTGGTGCTATGGTTTCATTATTAGCTTTTCTGTTTTTAATATTTGTATAAGTTCAAGAGATGATTTAATGCTATATTTGTTAGGTATGTATGGTGTAATTAATTGGTTAAGCGTTTTAGTTAGTTGGCATATAGGAGTGGGTATTTGTTATGCAATAGGGCAAAGTGGAGAGTTAGGCTTGTGTGTTTTGATTAAACCATAAATGTATCCTGGTTTATAGCCCCCGATTATTTTGGTAAGTTTCAGATTGTCCTGCTCCGCATTGTTAGCTGTGATTAATTTATTAATCTTTGCTTTTCACCCACGTCTATTGAACAGGTTAAGAGGCTCATCCCTTGTTCCCTGTTTAGGATGTGGTTTCCGGCTTTCTCTTTTCCAATCTTTTCACTATTACGTAGCCCCCTGCACATCAGTGGCGTTACCGCCTTGCTCGGGGTGATACGATTAAAAAAAAAAAATCTGAGTGGTAGTGTTATTGACATTTTTTTTAAAATTTGGTGTGATCATTAAGTAATTGTTCTATTTTTGAGTTGTAGTCAGACTTGTTTAAAACAGCAAAGACGTTAGTTTTATCAGCTTTCTTAATTACAATTTCTGGGTAGTTGCGTAATTCTTTTGCAGCAATCTTCAGTGAAGTTTTTCTAAGTTTAGAAGAATGTATTTTTTATCACGTCTGTCTTTTATAGATTCTGCCTGAAGTAGATCCCGGAGTTCTGGTTCTGTTGAAATTAGCTGCTTTTCTTGGAGTTTATATTTTGGTATAGTGTCTCAATTTCAACTTTTTTATGTAGTCCATTATATTTTTTGTATATATGGCAGTTAGGTCTGAGGTTAAGTAGTTCCTTTTGGTTGTCAGTTAATTCATAATCAGAAATGTTTATAAATCTTTTAAATTTATTCGGGAGGTATAGAGTTTCTTTATGTAATGTATTGTCTTTTCTTTGAATTTTTAACCAAGTTTATATTCTGATCTGTTAGTAATTTCTTTGAGTCTATTTAGAATTTGTTTAAGTTGTTCAGAATTGGTAGTTCTTTTTAGTATGTTATGTATTTCTTGTTTCCGTTTGTTGAGAGTTGTTAGGTTATCATTAGTTACTTCAATCTTCCTGTTCACAAGTCAGTCAGTTAAGTGCCATACGTGATACACGCTTGGGCGATTATGTCTCGAAAGAGACATGACTGACTTGGCAGAAGATTATCCCGCAGTAGGATGTCATTGAATCCTGTGGTAGACTATCTGGCTAGTAATTAGTTGGTGATCAGTTTATTACTTCATAACAACAGAAAACAGATCCCCCACTTTATGCCCAGTAAAAGTTTGTTTTCAACTATTATATTCAATCAGTCAGTTAAGTGCCATACGTGATACACGCTTGGGCGATTATGTCTCGAAAGAGACTTGACTGACTTGGCAGAAGATTATCCCGCAGTAGGTTGCCATTGCTTTCTGCGGTAGACTGGTTGCCGACCAAGGCTATAGAATCCAATCTGTCCTGCTATTTAACCCATAACTGGAAGGAAGAGATGGATTAATACCTTTCCCAAGGGTATTTGCGCGTAATGGATTCAACTGGAATTCGAACTCGTCTTCCGGTTTCTCGTTCCGAGCCGATATCCACTATACCACAACGCACTGTACCACAACGCACATCCTGTTCACAAGGCTACGTTTAAATTGTCAGGTTATTTTGTTATGATGAGCTGCTGGATTATATCATTTAAAATTTGTGTATATAGGTAGCAAATTTTCTTTTAAACATGTCAGATTATATATATATATATATATATATAACATAGTGATGATTTCAATAGTTAAACATTTTTTAGATACACTAAAAAATTTTTTTCTTTAAAACAAAATTTATAAGTATTATTAAAGATAGGTTGACGTTTACAAATATTTAAAAAAATCTGTCGCTTTCTGCGTCACGTGATGTAAACAATCTCTCGGACGAACGCTCATCGCGAAAGCGTTTCTCATTTAAATTTTAAAATCATTTGTTTCTGATGAAAAGCCGAGGACGGTCTGAAATAGCAAATATAATAATAGAAATAAATAAATACTGTCAAAAAAATACATTTTTAAACTTACAACTTTTTAGTAGTTTTTCCTTTATATATATATATATATATATATATATAGTTATCCACAGACAGATCTGTTTCGCTGTATCACAGCTCATCAGTAATTTTAAACAGCCGATTGCTTTTTACCCAGGATTGAAACCCGACCAAATTCGCGTGGGTCGGCGATTCTACCTCTGAGCTACGGGCCCTCGGTAGGAGGCAGACTTTTTAGAGTGTATATTATCATTATACACGCCCAATAGCTGAGAGTGTTCTAATTCATTGCGGAATGAACGATGCGTAGATGCCAGAGTTGCTACTGTTAACATAAACATGACCAGATTTACAAAGCAACGCATGAAAGTTTTTTTTTATTTTTTAAATTAAATATTTCTTAAGAGAAACATAATTTTAGGAATATTTTAGTGTTTACAGATAACTTTCGACTTTTTAGATATTTTATTTTTTTAGATGAATACCAATACAAAAATTATGGTGTCTTTGTTGTCAATGAAATATATATTGGTATATATAAATTATTATTTAAAAAAATGACAAAAATGAAACAAAACAAGTGTAGGTAATATAAAAGAAAGAAGTAAAGAAATATTGAAAGCGAAAAAAGAAAAGAAAGAAAGAATGTAGCGATCAAGAAAGAAGGAAAGAAAGAAAGAAAGCTATTAAAGAAAAAAAGAATGAAAGAAAGCTATTAAAGAAAAGAAAGAAAGCTATTAAAGAAAGAAAGAAAGAAAGCTATTAAAGTAAAAAAAAGAAAGAAAGAAAGCTATTAAAGTAAAGAAAGAAAGCTATTAAAGAAAGAAAGAAAGAAAGCTATTAAAGAAAGAAAGAAAGAAAGAAAGCTATTAAAGAAAAGAAAGAAAGAAAGCTAAAGAAAGAAAGAAAGAAAGAAAGAAAGAAAGCGATTAAGGAAGAGAAAGAAAAAATGAAAGCCAAGAAAGAATGAATGCAATGAAAGAAAGAGAAACAGAAAGAAAGAAAGAAAGAAAGAAAGAAAGAATGAAAGCTATTAAAGAAAAGAAAGAAAGAAAGCTATGAAAGAAAGAAAGAAAGAAAGCTATGAAAGAAAGAAAGAAAGAAAGAAAGAAAGAAAGAAAGCGAACAACAAAAAAGAAAAAATAACTGTAGCGAACAAGGAAAAGAAAGAAAGAAAGAAAGAAAGAAAGCGATTAAGGAAGAGAAAGAAAAAATGAAAACAAAGAAAGAATGAATGCAATGAAAGAAAGAGAAACAGAAAGAAAGAAAGAAAGAAAGAAAGAAAGAAAGAAAGAAAGAAAGAAAGAAAGCTATTAAAGAAAAGAAAGAAAGAAAGCTATTAAAGAAAGAAAGAAAGAAAGAAAGAAAGAAAGAAAGAAAGAAAGAAAGAACAACAAAAAAGAAAAAATAACTGTAGCGAACAAGGAAAAGAAAGAAAGAAAAAAGAAAGAAAGAAAGAAAGAAAGCGATTAAGGAAGAGAAAGAAAAAATGAAAGCAAAGAAAGAATGAATGCAATGAAAGAAAGAGAAACAGAAAGAAAGAAAGAAAGAAAGAAAGAAAGAAAGCTATTAAAGAAAAGAAAGAAAGAAAGCTATTAAAGAAAGAAAGAAAGAAAGAAAGAAAGCGAACAACAAAAAAGAAAAAAATGAATGTAGCGAACAAGAAAAAGAAAGAAAGAAAGAAAGAAAGCGATTAAGGAAAAGAAAGAAAAATGAAAGCAAAGAAAGAATGAATGCAATGAAAGAAAGAGAAAAAGAAAGAAAGAAAGAAAAAAAGAAAGAAAGAAACCTAACAACAAAAAAGAAAAGAAAATAAGCGAACAAGAAAAAATTAGAAAGATGTAAACCTACAAAAAAGAAACAAATAAGTTATTTTCCTAAAAGAAAGAAAGAAAGAAAGAAATCGAATAATGAAAAGAAAGCAAACAACAAAGTGAAGAAAGAAAGAAAAAAGAAAGAAAGAAATATAATGCCGAGAAACTTCGAACATTAAAAAGAAAAACGAAAATCGCCAAGCTTCTGGTGATTCTGAACTTAATAATTGGACAGGAAATAAAAAATCTTAGCAATTGTGGATAACATTTGTAAATAAGCGAATAATGTAACTTCCGTTGATATTTAGAGAATAGAAAATGGAAAGAAATTACAGCGACGACCACTTGTAAGCAATTTGCGACAAACCTCCGATCTATTTCACTACTTCTTTGAGTTTTGCAGCTTCGAGATAAGTCAGACAAGTCAGACAAACTCTTTGAAGCCGTTGGACGCTTTTCCCCTCTTTCTTAAAACAAAACTGATTATGACATAAGCCATCTTATAGATGCTTTGGTAAAGACGAGTTGCCTTTTTATTTTGTCAATTCCCCAGTTTTGTGAACATGAGTCAAGCTTGAATTATGCTAAAAACATTTCTAAGCCGTTTCAGATTCCGGAAAAAGTGATCAGTTGATCAAATGAAATTTGTTGAAGTTGATACGATCATCAACAACATTGATATCACAAGTTTTGATCTTCTACATACCTGTCAAAGTATCACAAGATGAGGACATCACATATGGGCTATTATATATATATATATATATATATATATATAAGAAAAATTAAGGCAGACACGTTATTTCATGATAAATCGGAAATATGGCGTAATTCAGGCGAACCATCGTCAGATTCCGTCTTTATAATACAAAAGATTTTACACGAATCTTTTGTACAATAAAGACGGAAGCCGACGATGGTTTGCCTGAAATAGGTCAATACCCCCGATTTACCATGAAATAACCTGTCTACCTTAATTTTTCTTATATTTGCCCTATATGTATTTGTATACATATATATTAAAAGCTCTCTTAGAGAGTTGTCCTACCACTGTATGTATAGGATACTCCTTTGGATGCTTCTATATCTACACCGCATGCTGATATATATATATATATATATATATATATATATATATATATAAGGATATATATGTATAAGGATATATATATATATATATATATATATATATATATATATATATATTTATATATATATGAGGATATATATATATATAAGGATATATATATAGAGAGAGAGGGGGAATGGGAGGGGAAGAAAGATTGACTTAGATACAGATGAAGTGACGCACACACATATTTATATAGATAACGAGAGATAGAAGATTTGATGTATATAGATAAATATTAATTGATATATATATATATATATATATATATATATATATATATATATATATATATGCTGTATTTGGGCAACGATAATTCTTTTCAGACAAGTCTTATTAAACAATGCGAACAAGATCTTGTGAAAAAAGTTGAAATGTTTGTTTTACAAGATTCCTACGGAAAAAATTAATTTCTTTTTCTTTTTCGATTCGAAAGCTTGGCAATTAGTGTAGACAGTTGAATTCATGAATTGTAGTTTGTTCAATTATAGAACCATACCTTATATTTCACTCAAAAACAAAATTTAAAATAAAACTTTTCTTCTGATCCCACCTTAGTGAAGACGCCATTTTATATGATAGACACAGAGAAAGTTTTTTTCATTTAATATTCAAAGGCTTACGGCCGCATCACTTTGAAACACTGGTTTTTCTACGATTACTGAAGTTCATCTATATCTAGTCTTGTTAGTACATATGATCGATGACTATTTGGGAATACCAGTTGCTGTAACCTTGGATGTGTGAGTGGTGTAATAGATAAATGGCTCGGAATTGCTAATCAGAGAAGCGGGTTCCAATTCATATTTAATACATTATATTCACTTACGCGAAAATACATTTGTGAAAAGAATGAATTCACATCTTCTATCCCAGCTACGGGTTAAATAGTAAGACTTTATCCCTAAACCAAAAATTATTACAATATAGAAATATTTTCTGTCGTCGAATAATCTGCAAATGTTTTTTAAGCTGTTCAAAACGAATCGATCAATCGAAAAATGTACTTCGACGCTTAGAATTTATGATACAGGGAATTTAATATATTCTTATTTTTATAACATGGAATCTCAATCAGGATTTGATTGCTTGACTGATTTCGAGGACATTTAGGCTCCGACTCCTGCCAAAAATTGTAATAGGCTCTTCCAGAGAAAAATTACCACGTGCCCTCTAGGTACGAATTTACACGAGATACTAGATTAGCAACTAGGTCCCACCCTTTTACAGTGAAACCAATAAAATGTAACCGCAGTTTCTACTCCAATAGCTTCTTTTCTCGCACTTCTCGCCTGTGGAACTCCCTTTCTACGTACTTGCTTCCCCGACAGCTACAATCTCCAGGCGTTTACATGTAAGGTCAATAGACACCTCTTAACACGCTAACTCGCATCCATTCTCTCAAACACTCTTCCTTCTTACTCGTCTATCAACTTCCTTCTCTATCTAATCGCTCTCTCAGTACCTTCCCCTATGTAACACCTGCGCTATAGTGGCAGTGGAATGCCTTGCTTGGGGTGAAATGATTAAAATAAATCTCCTATTAAATAACATTTTTTCAATAAATATTCAATCTGTCCCGCAATTTGATCTACAGCTGGAGGGAGAAGCGAATTAATACCTCTCCCCCATCAGTATTTACGTGTAACTAAATGTAACGAACTTGACTAGAACTCGGTTTCTCCAATTTCTCGTTCCGCACCGATATCCATTACACCACAACACGAATATTGTCCAGAGCTGGATAAAATATTGTTTTTACATTTATTAATTCATATTGGGTAATATAAAAACATAAATCTGGCAAAATATATAATTAGTACAGAGTCTGCCAAAAATCTAAAAGGTTATGATACATATTTGCTTAATATGCTAAAAACTAATATTTTTAATCTTAACAGGAAGTTTCAATTTCCCATTTTTATGCTACATTAAATTCTTATTTTCTGCATAGTAAATCATCAGATGACGAAATTAATCTTTTTTTTATGTTAAAAATGGTTTAACTTTAATCAATAACAAAAACTCCCCGAGAAACGCTAGATGAACATTTTACACATTCTCAGCAACATTTTAAATACATAAATCAGCGAGATAATAAAATAATTTCGATCTTGACGTCTTCTGTAATTTCACACTAAAAGGTAACATTTACGTAAGACTTTAAGAAATTTTATCTCAGACTGTCAGAAATATTAGATTTGAACTGATTGAATGTATTATTTTATACCTGTCACAAGCAGGCTTTTCTAATAAGAAGGGTGATTACACACCTAACATTATTAAAAATATGACAAGTCAAAATTTTTAACGGCTATGTTGCACCAACAGATTGGGTTTCATAACTATGGTTGCAGCCAGTGAAATAACACATCATAATTAGGTTGGGGGCTTTGTAAAGACTGATGTCAACGACCAGAGCGGAGAATTCCCCGGATTGAATCTACGTTCCCGTGTCAGAGACTAAAGTGGACTTTCAAGTTGGAAGACAACGGCTGTGTCTGAGTTAGAGAGGGATAGGCTCGGTTAAGTCTGTTTGACCAATACACACTATTTGCCCAAGACACACTATAGATGAATGAATGCTTCTCTACCTTTCAACCCTATGTGCAAAGGACTGGTCAAGGACTCAATTGTACAGTTGCCTACGACTAGGAAACTGAGTTCCGGTCAGAAAACTGATGATACTGATGATTAATATTATATTTTGACGATGATGAATAACGCAGAAATACTGAATCTACATTCACGTGTCAAAGTCTAAAGCGATAGAAAAGTGGTACAATATTTGGATGTGCAATTCAATCTGCATACTGATACAATCTCCTTGTTACCCCAACCATCCTTGTTAGTCCAACACTAAACTAAGGCATGTGAATACCATGTCCAACGACGATTCGGGCATGATTAAGAACATACCTAAAGGTATTGCAAGTAGATTATCTAAGAATTTCTCTTCAAAAGAAATATTTAAAAAGAAAAAAGAGTATAAATTGGCGTTAAGGGAGGGGCATAAATTGAGGTTAGTATTTAAACTGCGAACGAAACAGCAAGGGCGTAAGAATCTAAAATATTGTTTGATGGCAAGAGAGATAGCGAAATGGGTTCGCCCGATCTGTAAAAGAAGCATTCAAAAATTTGCCATCTTACGAATTCGCTATTATATGTTTAACAATATTGTAGCCTTTACAAACGTTTTCCAAACCTGGCTTTAAAATTTAACTGATAAATTGACACGTCGATAAAAAACAATTTAAAAAATTGTGTATGTATGTATATATATATGTGCATATATTCATCTGTATATGTGTCTGTATATCAATATATGTTTGTATGTGTACATACTCATCTATTTGTCCATATGTGGATGTCTATAGATATGTATATGTGTGTGTCCATGTCTTTTCCTCGTTTAATATCTGAATAACTTTATAATAAAGTAAATCTAATGCTTAGTTTAACTTGGAATTTAAAATTTGCAATAAAAATAAAATATAGTACATTGAGGTTAATAGTCGATTATTAACTCTAACTCTATTTTAATCAAATATTAATATTAATTCCCCAAATAAATTGTTTTTGGAGCCTGTTCTCATATTCTTCAAATTAGAAATTACTTTATACATATATATACATATATATATTTTAGTATATATATTTTCTTATAAGGAGGGTGATTACACACCTAACATTGTTAAAAATATGACAAGTCAAAAGACGAGTAAATTTTTAACGGCTATGTTGCACTAAAAGATTGGGTTTCATAGCTATGGTTGCAGCCAGTGAAATGATAAAACGTCATAATTAGGTTGGGGGCTTTGTAAAGACTGATGTCAACGACCAGAGCGGAGAATTCCCCGGATTGAATCTACGTTCCCGTGTCGGAGACTAAAGTGGACTTTCAAGTTGGAAGACAACGGCTATGTCTGAGTTAGAGAGGGATAGGCTCGGTTAGGTCTGTTTGCCCAATACACACTATTTGCCCAAGACACACTATAGATGAATGAATGCTTATCTACCTTTCAACCCTATGTGCAAAGGACTGGTCAAGGACTCAATTGTACAGTTGCCTACGACTAGGAAACTGAGTTCCGGTCAGAAAACTGATGATACTGATGATTAATATTATATTTTGACGGTGATGAATAACGCAGAAATACTGCATAAAGAAAAACTGTTTTGAATACAGTTTCAATTTTTTTTTCAAAATGCTTTTACGTTAGTTATACATATGGAATACACGATTGGGCGATCATGTCTAGAAAGCGACATGACTGACAGGGTAGCAGATTTTTCTGCATTAGGCTGCCATTAATTTCGCAGTTGCGGTTGCCAACAAAGGCTACAATATTCAATCTGTCCCGCTATTTAATCTACAGCTGGGGGGACAAGAAGCAAGTTAATACCTCTCCCAAGGGTATTTACCCGTAACTGAATGCAACGAATTTAACAAGATTTCGAACTCAGCACTCCGATTCCTCGTTCTGCACTGATATCCATTACACCAGAAAACGATTACTGTAGGGGGCTGAATAAAATATTGTTTTTTTACATTTACTAATGCATGTTGGGTAATATAAAAACATAATACTTATCTGGCAAAATATATAATTAGTACAAATTCTGCCAAAAATCTATTGACACTTCAAGAAAATTAAAAATTAAATAGATATTGTAGTACTATTTTTTTTCAAATATCACGAAATTAATAGAAGCTAACTTTGGATTCTACAATCACAAGTCAGTCAACCATACGCGATACACACTTAGGAGATCATGTCTCCAAAGAGACATGACTGACTGAGCAGAAGATTATCCAGCAGTAGACTGCCATTGCTTTCTGCGGTAGACTGGTTGCCAGATAAGGCTATACAACCCAATCTGTCCTGTTATTTGATTCATGCCTACAAGGGTAAGAGATGTATTATATTATTAAGTAGTAATTAGTAGGGGATCAATTTATTACTTAATAACAATATAAAAGTGATCCCCCACTGTATGCCCAGTAGAAGCCTTAATCATGTTTTCAACTATTATATTCAGTCAGTTAAGTGCCATACATGAAGCACGCCTGGGCTATCATGTGTCCAAAGAGACATGACTGACTGGGCAAAAGATTATCCCGCAGTAGGTTGCCATTGCTTTCTGTGGTAGACTGGTTGCCAGCCAAGGCTATAGAACCCGATCTGTCCTGTTATTTGACTCATGGCTGGAGGGAAGAGATGGATTATTGCCTTTCCCAAGGGTATTTGTGCGTAAGTGAATGCAAGGAATTCAACTGGAATTTGAACTCGGCTCCCCGATTTATCGTTCCGAGTCGATATCTACTGCACCGCAAGGCAAAATCACAAGAGATGCATAAAATGGTAGTCTTTCGTTTCCAGACAGTTATCAGTAGGGTGAACCCCAGCTTGAAAAATTTTGGCCAAAGTGTCTAATGTATTTTCAATTTCTTGTCTAAGGGCCGCCAATATAGTCAGTTTTCTACGACACTAAATATCCTTTAGTATTTACTGATGATACGGCCTCGAGATTAATGCCAAATGTTGAGAAAATATCGTATTACAGTAAACAGCGTTATTACAATTTGATAAAATTAGAAAAACACATTTTTTTTCTTTTTCTATGTATAACGTTTTTGGCGGATTCTCTATATAATTTTCGGGGGTGGGTGTCAAAAAATAAAAAAGAAACATTTTTAATGACATTCTTTTTAGCTTTCAAATATTCATTTATTTTCGTGTTCCTTTAGTATTTTCTCGTCTTTTGTTCAAGAGAAACAATACCGTCAATTCACATGTCAGCAGTCGCCTACATTTAATAGCCGATTCGCACGAAGTAAAAAATAAAAGCGAAAAGAATTAATACGACAACGGTTGATAATTATAGAGGGACTTAGATTCTTTGTTGAATGCTTTTTACGTATAAAGAACAGAAAAAATTGGATAAAAGGTTTTTTAACAGAAAAACCGAAAAGAATACAGAAACCTAATCGATAATGATAACAACAGAACATAGATATTGAAAATAATGCTAATAAATAACAAATGCTGATGTGAAGAATTTCGATTAATACAATATGGCGGATAAGTTAATTCAAATATAGAAAGTTGGATCTAAACTTATTTATAAATGGAACTTTGTCTGTGTGTGTGTGTGTGTGTGTGTGTGTGTGTGTGTGTGTGTGTGTCCGTTACCTATAGACTCCGAAACGGCTCAATCGATTTTCTTGAAAATTTACACAGTTGTACTATAAGCGTCTGCGAGTGTTCTTAGCTAGGTTTTGTGTCGAGGTACCCCCGATAAATATCGAAAATCGATAATCGAAACAATCGTGTCATAGAAGGAGTGGTCCGATTTTAATCAAATTTGATACAATCATAGACAAAGACATGGGAAACGATATTCAGAAGTCTCAAGGTTGCACTTCTTATAATAATGCAGAAAATCGATAATATATATATATAAAAGTCAAGATATGTGTGTGTGTGTGTGTGTGTGTGTGTGTGTGTGTGTGTGTGTGTGTGTGTGTTTATCTGTCTCTATGTCCTTTATACAAATTCACAATTTTGATCCGATTCTCACCAAACTTCACACAAATATTCTTTAGGCTGAGTCTGAGCTCCAGGACCATGGCTTAGTTTTAAAGCTTTCATTATACCCGAGCAAAGCCGGGCTATACTGCTAGTCATAAATAAAGAGGGAAAGGGAAAAAACGAATCGGAGTGAAAATAAAGAACAAAGAAGAGGAAGAAAAGATAGAGATAGAAAACATGAAAAAGAAGGAAATAAAAAGAATGGTTCCAATTATAAAGAAAGAGAGATAATAAAAGAAAAAAGAAAGAAACATAGAAAAAAAAGATGGAAGACAAAAACGATGAGGACTAACAATAAAAATAAGCTGAAAAGGAAGAGAAAGGAAAAGAAAGACAAAAGAAAAAATATGGGAACAGAAGAAAAAAAAGTTTATTTAAAATAGAAAGAGATAACAAAAGAAAGATAAAAAAATAAGTCGAAAACAGAAAAAAAAGAAATATTAAAAATATAAATCGTGAGACAAAAAAGAAAGGATACAGACCAATTAACAGAAAAATTTTTTAAAAATTGTCAAATGTTAAAGAAATGTGTAGGAACCTCGGTGATGCTTGGTAAATTGGCCTTGTGCCAAAGACGTCCCAAGTCCCCATATTGGCATAGTAATATTAACCGTGATAGTAATGGTAATATTGAGCGTAATGGTAATGGTAATATTAACCTTAAAAGTAATGGTAATAATAACCATAATAACAATGGTGTTATTAATCATAATGGTTGGCTAATATTAACCGTATTGGTAATATTAATCATAATGGTATGCTAATATTAACCGTAATTATAATATTAACCGTAATGGTGATGCTAATATTAATCATTTTCTTATAAGGAAATATTTGGCCTTCATTAACTGAAGAACCAACGCTAGTGTGGCTTGAAATTTAACTGATTACTTCTATTAAAAAAAAACTTTTTCAGGGAAATAAGTTTGTCAATTCCACTAAGTTTTTTTTTTCTTTTTATAATTATATCGCCCCAAGCAAGGCATTTTACTGTCACTGTTTTTCAATTAGGAGACTTGACAAACTTCTTCTATTTGCCCTGTCTTTCAGGACGTAGGTGATCATGGCTTTCCACGTCTCCCTATCCCTGGAGGCTCTTAGTACGCTTTCTCCTGTTACACTACCCAGACCCCGCTCTACCATCCACTGGATCAGGCCCATAAATCTAGAATATAAATGTATAGAAACTAGCATGGACACAAAATGAGGGATCAATTCATACATTGATTATAATATAAAATTGATCCCCCATTTTATACCCACATTCTAATTTCTTTTAAACAGTTGGCATATATATTCTTCTTCTATGTGCCCTGTCGTTTCAGGACGTAAGCGATCATGGCTTTCCACATCTCCTTATCCATGGTGGCTCTTAGCACGATTTCTCCTGTTACACCACACAACCCTCGTTTCGTCATCCACATAATCAGGTCCTTCAAATATGTTATCCGCTGCTTTCCCCTGTCTCTTTTTCCCTCTATCTAGCCTGTTAGTATCAGGTTCTCCAAGCTCTCCTTCCTCATTGCATGTCCCAGGAACTTTAGCTGTCTCTTCTGTCATCCACCAGCTCAGGCCCTTCAAATATATTATCCGCTGCTTTCCTCTGTCTCTTTTTCCCTCTATCTGGTCTGTTAGTATCAGGTTCTCCAAGCTTTCCTTCCTCATTGCATGTCCCAGGAACTTTAGCTGTCTCTTCCCGATGCTCAGTATTAATTTCCTTTTCGTTTCCATCCTTTCCAAAACCTCATCATTGTTCACATGCTCGATCTATGTTATTCTCAGCATCCTTCTGTAGAACTACATTTCAGTTGCATCAAGTTTTTCCTTCATCTTCGATGATACTGTAACTGCCATTTTGAAGAACTGACATCTCATAGCAATGCAGTACTCTCTTCTTTGTTTCTAGCGAAATTGTTCTGTTTCTTAATACTTTATTCAACTTCTGGAATGCTTCCTTCGCTATGCAAATTCGCCAACGGATCTTTGCGATACAAAGGTGGAAAACGTTGTAATAATGTAAATAATGATAAGTTCTTCATGCCAAAAAAAAAATAAGACAGAAAACGTTTAATGTTTTTCTAGTTTTAATCTTTGAAGATTTAAAAAAAATTTTTTTTTAGATTGAGTGAGCTATATCAAAATTTTATTTTACTCATGTACATACTAGCAGTATAGCCCGGCATTGCTCGGATGTAATGAAAGCTTTAAAACTAATCCATAGTCCTGGAGCTCAGACTCTTTGGACGTTGGCACGAAAGACTAAAAAGCACTAGTTGTTTCCAGTTAAAGCGAAACCGTAGACTGAAAAAAAAATGAATGAATGTAAGTCAAATTTTGATTTCCTGGTATCGATATCAAATAAGTTTTTTCGTCGTAAATTGAATTTTGAAGGCTAAATACGTCCTCTGAGTAGATGTTATCATCGCTGAGACTAACAACTACAATTATACCTACTTAGAGCCAAACCCGAAGCAAAAATTAAAATAAAAGGGCTGAAAAAAATACAAGCATACAGGCAGATAAACAGACACACACACAAACATCTTGCCTTTTATATATATATATAATCGATTTTCTGCACTATTGTAAGAACTGCAACCTTGAAACTTCTGAATATCGTTTCTCATGTTTTTATCTATGAGTGTATCAAATTTGATTAAAATCGGACCACTCCTTCTATAACCCGATCTTTTCGATTATCGATTTTCGATATTTATCGGGAGTACCTCGACACAAAACCTAGCTAAGAACACTCGTAGATGCTTATAGTACAACTGTGTAAATTTTCAAGAAAATCGGTTTAGTCGTTTCGTAGTCTATAGGTAACACACACACACACACACACACACACACACACACACACTCTGGAATGCATCCTTGTGCTTTTGGATATCAGGAATATAAATCTATAGAAACTGCTGTGACACAAATCGAGTGGTAAGTTTATATATTGATTGTATTATAGAATTGATCCCCCACTTTATATCCAGTATCCTTCTGTAGAACCACATTTCGGTTGCTTCAAGTCTTCCCTTCATCTTTGATGAGATTGTCCAGCATTCGCTGCCATATTGAAGGGCAGATATCACATAACAATCCAGTACTCTCTTCTTTGTTTCTAGCGAAATTTTCCTGTTTCTTAATACTCTACTCAGCTCTAGAATGCTTCTTTGTGCTTTTGGATCTCAGGAATATAAATGTATATAAACTGCTGTGACCACAAAGTGAGGGGTCAGTTCATATATTGACTGTAATATGAAATTGATCACCCGCCTTCATCTTTGATGAGATTGTCCAGGATTCGCTGCCATATTGAAGGACAGACATCACATAGCAATCCATTACTCTCTTCTTCGTTTCCAGCGAGTTTTTCCAGCCTCTACTCAACATTTAAAATGCATCTTTGGCCATGCCAATACGCTATCGTATCTCAGTTCATGGTCTTTACAAATTTACAAATTTCACTTGCAGATGCAAAATTGTACAAAAGTAGACATCAATTTACTTACATACTCTTTATCGTAGCAATGATAAACAAAAGATGCCTGGCGTTTGATAAGATAAAAGCATAATTTTAAAATAATATAATCAAAAATCTGAACTCAGTCTCATGCTGCAGTTACCTAAGTTTTTTTTGTTTTGTTTTTTTTACCGCCGAAGCCGATATAAATATCTGCTTGCTATCACCGCACAATACATGCTTTTAGAATTTCGCGAAATCCTTTCGTACCTTTGTCTCAACATCATTTTCTTATTCTAATTCCAGTGAAACATAAAAGCTTAGTAAATACCTTCGGCAATTCATTTATTGACTGTCTCTTTCCAAATATCAATAAAAAGAATAATTTCTCCTTTACGTTTGGCAAAAACAGACGATAACCGTAGACATTTAAGAATGTCAACCATGTTAAGTAAAGTTGCCATTTCCTATCTGCCTCTCCAGTTACCTATTCAATGCAACCAGTATTCGTTCCTTTACAGACAAAAAAAGTGGGCGTCTTGCCAACCTGAAAGTCGAAGAATCGATTCAACTCTTCCAGAATGTGGAGTGTTAAGAGAAGAACCCAGCCCATAAAAATAGCATTGAGCTATTCTTTCCGGAGGGTTTCTGTGCCAAAAAATCAGGAATCTATGAGAATATCTGTCTTGATAAGCGCTGCGCCGGTGAGGGCAAAACAGATGAGTTCATTCTACCCCTTCAAAAAGATTGACATCATTAATCAGACATTAATCTAGAAATATTGAGAGCTTTTAGACTTTACATACTTTTTCATCTTTATTCATTTTCTCTGGATGCCAATAATAATGACAATAACACAACCATTAGTATATCTGTAATTAGTATGGTTAAGTGATATTTGTAAAGACAGTGTTTTGGGGTTTGAAGGAAAGATGAAAATATAATACCCACTAAAAAGTAGAAAATGTTGCCTACGAACAACCGTATTAATATATACAAGCTGATTGGTTAGAACGTTCACTTTATGAACATGAGAACAGGGTTCGAATTTCACTATGGTTGATTTATCAGGAAGGTGAGTTGTTGATATTATGAGTCAGGAGGAGGTGATCCCAGCGTGTGGTACCTTTGGACGGTACCTGAAAATCATACCACAAGCTATGCGAGTGAAACTTAGTAAACGGAACCCTTTAAGAGCCGTAATAGTTATGCTAGCACAAAGTCACAAGACATCGTGACAGAAGGTATGAATGTGCTGGCCTTGTTCTGACTGTTGAAAACACGAGATAACACGTTTTCTCTCAGAAAATATAACTAAGATCCGCTTGCAGTATAAACCAAAGATGGGATCTGTGAGTGTTGAACGAATACAAGTGAGCCCGAGCAGTGATTAGCAAGCCGCCGTGGCAGAGGAACATTCTCTGCTGCGCCATTTATGAATTTTATTTTTTTTTTCGATTTCAATTTTCCGATCAATCATCGTTTTTAATTTAATGATTAGTTTCTTGTCAAGTTCACGGTCATAAACTGTTGTAATCCTAAAAGGTTACCGTGTTATTAATAACCAAAACGGAGACTGGGAATAATAGTATATCAACAAATACAAGATTCGCACACAGCAGGAAGTAGATACACTGCTAGTGAACTACAAGTCAGTATAATCACACTACTCTTGTTATATATCGCCGTACAACGACAAAACAACAAACACGCATATATAAAAATATAAGGTTATATTTTTATTAATGACGACGAACCGTGTGGAATAGAGAACGGAAGGGTGAGATCGCGCACAGAATGGGTCGACGGGAGTGTAGTCTTGCCTGTGGTGTTTCTCTGCTTCCACTGGCCGTTCTCTGCTGGCGAATCCGTGTGTCGAGGTCTTTATATAGTCTTCTAGAACCGGGACTTTCCTTCCGGTTTTGCCTCGCCCACGCAACGCCCACGTAATTCCCAGAGACACCTGTTCTGTCTGCCTCCGCAGTCATTTCCGCCGCTGTCGGAAATAAGGTCAAACGACATCCGCTCCGGCCTCGACAGGATGTATTTCACAAACACCTGCCCCGCCGCTCGCCGACCCCCCCACCGACGGGAAACACCATCGCTTGCATCACTTCCTCGGGTGGGGCCAGATTGTTATATTACGCTCTACCCCAATAGTGTTTACGTATTTAAGAGGATAGGAACATACCATTTCTCTATATAGGTAGGTATACAACATAAACTATCCGTGGAAATTCGCCTATCGCTTTGTTAAGTTTGACAAAATTTTATTAACTACTAGCGTCATAACCTGGCTTTGCCTTTTAGTCGTAGGAGAAGATGCCAATGAGAGTAGTAGATGGAAATCATTTACAGACAGTTGATTTCCTGCATGAAATATTTAGCGAAAAAAAAAACTTTACTTATTTTTTATTTTTATTTTCTGAAGTATGAAATATTAAATCTGAAAAAAAAAAGACTTATATAATTAATCATTGCCAATTTTTTTTTTTTTTTTGCATATTTTGTTTTTGTTTGTAAAAACACTTTTTTTAAAAAATATTTCTTTTGTTTAAAAATTACGGGGAAAATATTCACATTTTTTTTTTTGTCGACCAAATGAATTTTTAAAACATCGGAATAAAAATTAAATATAAAGGCTCATATTTTAGTCGCGTTTGACACGTGTGGTTTGATTTCTGTGACGTAATGTAGCAACCATCATAGATCTTAGATGTTTTACGGAGCAAACGTAAACAATCGGTTCCATTGCGAAAGGGAAAATTGCTGAACTTAAATTAAAAAAGTATGTGTCGACCTGGCTTCCCTGTAGATATGTGTCCCTAGAAAGTTTGAATGGCGTAGCTTAAAAAATGTAGGCGTGTATAGGGAACAGTCACACACAGACTCACAGATTGCCTTTCATATATATAGATAACAATGACAATCGTGTATGTTTGCGGATCATGATTCAAGAAGTAAGAGAGTACAATTGAAAAGATTAAAATTTGTGAGTTTTCCTTTTCATTAAAGCAGGTGTTAAATGCACGACAGTGTTATCACCTCTATCTTCCCTTTCTTTCTTCTTATTTTTTTTTATTCTAACACAAGGCTGACAGTATGGGTAACCACCTTACTGACTACTTAGTCGTAATTTATCTAACGAGATGAGTTTGTTTATCATTACACTACGTCAAAGTGCCCCTTTCTTATCATCTCTGCTTTTTTATCACTAAAAGCAGCAAGCGTCTATGATATATCGTTTTCCGTCTTTCCTTGCAGTCAGAACGGAATGGTTCATTGTTTATCTGAGATGATGGCATGGCGTAACGTACGCGCTAAGCGAATAACATGAAAAAATCATAAAATTATGTTTGTGTATGTATCAATCTTATAATATTTGATTGACACAGATGTGGTTTTGCATATAGATATTCACTGAACTTGGATTAATCTGGCACAAGGCTACATCAGCTGAGTACTGGATCAGTTTTGACTCAACTTATTAATCATCGCTATAGACTAGGAATCATTTTCATATTTGTGAACAGTCTCCTTTACATACATACATGCAAGAGAAAAGCTAACAGCGAAGTGTGTGTGTGTGTGTGTGTGTGTGTGTGTGTGTGTGTGTGTGTGTGTGTGTTCATGTAGATGTCTCAGGTATATATCTCAGTGTCTGTGCGTATGACTATTTAACAAATAGCCCACAAATAAAAGAAACGGGGTGGGAATGAGATACTAGCTAAATAAGAAAGCTAATTCTGTGCCAAAAGTCCTACAAACGGCTGGATAAACATCAATGATGTTGATTAGGTCTTTTGAGTTATTGTGTCGCCAACGGCCCATAAGGCCGTTAAGGGTGGTAGAAAGGGAAGCGGCGGGAGGGGGGGAGAAAGACGAAAAAGAGGAAGGTTCATTTTGGCATTGATAGAATACTGCCGAATTGTTATCTTTCGGGTAATTCTTCTCGATAGACAATAGAGAAGAATCGTCAAACCAAATTGGTGAATAAGATTATGGGAAATAGAATGAGAAAAAAAAAATAATGAATGAATGAAAGTGAATAAGAAAAAAAGAAGGTAATGAGAAAAACGAAAAAAGAATGAAAGTGAATAAGAAAAAAGGAAGAGAATAAGAAAAACGAAAAAAAGAATGAAAGTGAATAAGAAAAAAGGAAGCGAATAAGAAAAAAAGAAAGAAAGAAAGAATGAAAGTGAATAAGAAAACAGAAGCGAATAAGAAAAAAGAAAGAAAGAATGAAAGTGAATAAGAAAAAAGAAGCGGATAAGAAAAAAGAAAGAAAGAATGAACGTGAATAAGAAAAAAGGAAGCGAATAAGAAAGAAGAAAGAAAGAATGAAAGTGAATAAGAAAAAAGAAGCGGATAAGAAAAAAAGAAAGAAAGAATGAAAGTGAATAAGAAAAAAGAAGCGGATAAGAAAAAAAGAAAGAAAGAATGAAAGTGAATAAGAAAAAAGGAAGCGAATAAGAAAGAAGAAAGAAAGAATGAAAGTGAATAAAAAAAAAGAAGCGGATAAGAAAAAAAGAAAGAAATACTGAAAGTGAATAAGAAAAAAGGAGCAGATAAGAAAAAAAAGAAAGAATGAAGTGAATAAGAAAAAAGGAAGCGAATAAGAAAAAAAAAGAACGTGAACAAGATGAAATTGTTAGAATCTGTCCGTTACTTAGTTGAGTCCAGTCTAGCTTCAGATTCGTACTGTATTTTTCCAGTTAGTCAATCAGTTTAGTGCCATACTTGATACATACTTGGACGATCATGTCTCAAAAGAGACATGACTGACTGGGCAGAAGATTATCCCGCAGTAGGTTGCCATTGCTTTATTCGGTAGACTGGTTGCCAGCCAAGGCTATAGAACACAATCTGTTCTATTATTTGACTCATGGCTAGAGGGGAAAGAAATGTATTATAATATTAAGTAGTAATTAGATGGGGATTAGTTTCTTACTTTATGACAATATAAAACTGATCCCCCACTTTATGCCCAGTAGGAGCCTTAATCATGTTTTCAACTATTATATTCAGTCGGTTAGTTAAATTGCATAGGTGATACACGCTTGCGCGATCATGTCTCGAAAGAGACATGACTGACTGAGCAGAAGATTATCCCACAGTAGGTTGCCATTGCTTTATGCAGTAGACTGGTTGCCAACCAAGGCTATAGAACCCAATCTATTCTATTATTTTACTCATGGCTAGAGAGGCGTGAGATTTATTATATTGTTACGTAGTAATTAGTGGGGGATCAGTTTATTACTTAATAACAATATAAAACTGATCCGGCACCTTGTACCCAGTAGAAACCTTAATCATATTTATATTCAGTCAGTTAAGTGCCATACGTGAAACACGCCTGGGCTATCATGTATCCAAAAAGACATGATTGACTGGGCAGAAGATTATCCCGCAGTAGGTTGCCATTGCTTTCTGCGGTAGACTGGTTGCCAGCCAAAGCTATAGAATCCAATCTGTCCTGTTATTTAACCTATAATTGGATGGAAGCGACGGATTAATCATTTCCCTTTGCAAGGAATTCAACTGGAATTCGAACTCGGCTCCCCGATTTCTCGTTACAATACCTAAAATTGATTGTAATGTAGAAATGTTCAAATGAGCTGGCATATCCTTCATCGTTCTTACTTTGTCAGGATATTGTCTAAGATTATTTTTATCAATAATTTCTGGTAATATTTAACTTGTGACATAAATAATTCGCATTTTTCATCAGCCGGTTTAGAACCAAAGTCTCTTACTCTCTCGAACACTCATGCGACGTGGCTTCTCTGTTTGTCTACCGTCTTGCTTCGAATAATAATTTCATGGAAGTATTTAACTGAAAAATTGACTCCCCCCCAGCATAGTATCTATAATTTGCCGGAAAATTGCTGCGACGACTTTTATACCGAACGGTAGTCTATTTAACCAAAATAACTCTTTATACGTATTTTTTTTTAACATTTCACCCCAAGCAAGGCATTCCACTGCCACTATTGCGCATGGGGATACATAGGAAAGGGTAAAGAGAAGGAGTGGTTAGATATAGGAAATGTCAGAAGGAAGGTGATAGATGGGTAAGGATACCGAGGATGAGGTTAGGGTAGATGGGAAGAGTGTTTGAAAGAATAGGAGCGAGTTAGTGTGTTAAGAGGTGTCTATTGACCTCACATTTAAACTCCTGGAGATTGTAGCCGTCGGGGAAGCAATCATGTGGAAAGGAATTCCACAGTCGGGAAGTGCGAGAGAAGAAACTAATAGAGTAGAAGTTGCGGTTGCATTTTACCGGTTTCACTGTAAAAGGGTAGGATCTAGTTGCTAATCTAGTATCTCGTGCAAATTCGTACCTAGGGGGCATCAGTGATCTAAGTTCATCGGAGCCGTGAAAGTATTTATAGAAGAGGCACAGGGAAGCCACGTCGCGCCGGTGAGAGAGAGAGACTAGAAACTCCTTACTTACTTCTTCTATTTCAACTTGACGAAACACATCGAACAAATCTGTTTTGGAGAATATATCACGTTTGGTCTTGTAAATACTTCTATATCTGTTGCTAAAGGATAATTATACTCTTGTATTGCAATATTCAGTCTACGGCTATATCGTATTGAATGCACCGGTTAACCGTCCGATCACCAAAGTTAAGCAACATCGAGCCTGGTCAGTACTTAAATAGGTGACCATTTGGGAATACAAGATGTTGTAAACGAAAGAACCAAGAATGGTCCTCTAGGTTTGGGGGTTGGGTGCAGGGCTAACAACCTTGCCCCGTAAAAAATAGTTTGTTACAGAAACAGCAACAAAAAGCTTATGCACTATTGGGTGCGATGGATAAATAATGATGATGATTGCAATATTCAAACCCGTCGAAACATTCACATCTCTGTTTATGTTTTTTTGTTTTTTGTTTTTTGTTTTTTGTTTTGCTTTGTTTAGTTTTTGTTTTGTTTTTGTTTGGTTGGTTTTTTATTATTATTTTTATTATTGCTTTTATTATTTTTATTATTATTTTGGCGCTAGCCAACTTGAAAAGTCGACTGGTGAAATAACTCCCATATTTTGGATTTTGTCTAGTTACTTTTGTTCACTGTCTGAATGTCGGCAAATAGAGGCGGGTCTTTTAAGTCTAAAAGCCGGCCTCACTTTTTTCTTTTACCCGTAAGGATGTCTCTGTTTAGTACAGAGAACCAATTCCTCTGTAAACAAATCTTTAGGCTCATTTATCAGTTTTTTCTCTCCTTTCAACTATCAATATCCACATTTATGCATCTGATGGGCTCACGAATAGAACTGATTGATTCATTCCATAGATTAACCAAGTGTAACCAATCTTCCCCCAATGAATGTAACTGTTTTCTTTTTTTGTCACTTGAAAAACGAAAAAAGAAAGAAAGCGAACAAGAAAAAGAAAGAAAGAAAGCTAACAAGGAAAAGAAAGAAAGAAAGAAAGAAAGCAAAGGAGAAAAAGAAAGAAAGAGAAAAGAAAGAAAGAAAGAAAGAAAGAACGAGAAAAGAAAGAAAAAAGAAAACTAACAAGAAAGAAAGAAAGAAAGAAAGAGAAAAAGAAAACAAAGGAGAAAAAGAAAGAAAGAGAAAAGAAAGAAAGAAAATAAACAAAAGAAAGAAAGCTAACAAGAAAAAGAAAGAAAGAAAGTGCTGGTAAATGAAAGATAAAAAGAAGGAAATGATGACGAGGAGGAAGAAATGAAAACATGCAAGAAAGAAAAATGAATAAAAATAATATAAAAGAAATCAATAGAAGAAAGAGAGACTAAGAAGTAATGAAACAAAAAAAGAAAGACTATAAAGAAGAAAAGAAGGAAAAATGAAAAAAAACAAGAGATATTAAACAAAAACAGCTCTTCACTTTGGATCAAAGACTATAATCGTAACATTTTACTAGTTTAAAATCAGATAATTGATTTTTTCTTTTAGCCGTAGATTTTCCATAAAAAGCAACGAAATTATGACATTCTCATCAATCAAATATTACAATATTTCTATACGACTTGTGGGATCTTCTCTTTTTGTAGATAATAATAGACTCGACTGAGTGTTCATATAATCCTGCCATATAGAGAACAGCAGTTGACCTGGAATCTCAGTTGTAGTTGCAGTTCACTGTGGAGAGTAATCATAGAGATCCGTTAGTTATCGAATAGTTCCGACAGATACCGAAGTGTTACACGGACGTACTATTTCCAACGACTTCACTTCAAGACTTGTATATATTTATTTCTACTAATAGTATTCCTGAATTGACTAACCCGTGTTTCCTGTTTGTATATTACGTTCAATATAACCTACTTTTCTATCTCCATATCTATTTTTGTTATTTATTATTTTGTGTGGTTTCTCACCCGGAATCTACAACACTTTCATTCCCTAAGAACTAAGTAAATGTACTCATGTCTGTTTACGTTGTATATATTGATTTCTACTAATAGTATTCATGAATTGACTAACCCGTGTTCCAGTTTGTATATTTTGTTCAATATAACTTACATTTTCTATCTCCATATCTGTTTTCGTTATTTATTATTTTGTGTGGTTTCTCACCCGGAATCCACAACACTTTCATTCCCTAAGAACTAAGTAAATGTACTCATGTCTGTTTACGTTGTATATATTGATTTCTACTAATAGTATTCCTGAATTGACTAACCCGTGTTCCAGTTTGTATATTTTGTTCAATATAACTTACATTTTCTATCTCCATATCTGTTTTTGTTATTTATTATTTTGTGTGGTTTCTCACCCGGAATCCACAACACTTTCATTCCCTAAGAACTAAGTAAATGTACTCATGTCTGTTTACGTTGTATATATTGATTTCTACTAATAGTATTCATGAATTGACTAACCCGTGTTCCAGTTTGTATATTTTGTTCAATATAACTTACATTTTCTATCTCCATATCTGTTTTTGTTATTTATTATTTTGTGTGGTTTCTCACCCGGAATCCACAACACTTTCATTCCCTAAGAACTAAGTAAATGTACTCATGTCTGTTTACGTTGTATTTATTGATTTCTACTAATAGTATTCCTGAATTGACTAACCCGCGTTCCAGTTAGTATATTACGTTCAATATAACCTACTTTTCTATCTCCATATCTGTTTTTGTTGTTGATTATTTTGTGCGGTTCCTCACCCGGAATCCACAACACGACTATATACAATAATTAAAAATACCGATTAGAATAGCTTTTTGCTTTCATTTTAAAAGCCAGACTTATCATTTCACTATACTTAATTCGTTCAGTCATCCGTGTCGTCTACGATTTCCCGGAGAAATTAAATGAAAGAAAAAATAAATAGAAAACATTTAAGGAAATATTAAATCTATGCGAACGTATTTCTTGGACGGATAGTGTAAGTCAAGAAACAAGAGGCAATGGAAACCCTAATTTTTTTATCATCATCTTTCCGAATTTCCTTGTGTGATTGCGTCATTTAATCTGGTTCTGGATCTCGTCGAACAAAGATCGTTCTAATAGGGAACCACAACGAGGAGCACGTATATATAAAAATATTAACTTATATTTTTATTCTTTGTCGATGACGGTTCTATGGAATAGAAACGGAGCCGGAGATCGCACATAAAAAGAAGACGTCGGGAGCCGTTAGCCAGCTGGAGTTCTCTCTCTTCAGACACAAATTCTAGACTTTATATAGTGTTAAAACTCCCACATATTTTTGCTTTTTTAGGATTGTCGCTTTGCTGACGTGATCTACGGCCGGATATATCTGTGTGGAGTAGAAGGGTAGGCGGAGAGATATCGGGTACACGCAGGAGCTGTTGGGAAATCATTAACCAGAATTTGAATATTTTCTTTATTATTTTCGTGATGCAGTATGTTAGCATTGTCAACAAGTATCTTTCTGTATTGTTAAGGTGGACAAAAATGTGTTTTTAAATGTTGTACAATGGACCAACAACCCGACAAATAAAGTGTTAGACGTCTTGATAATGTTATGGTCGTCAAACCAACATATATATTTACTTCTTTCACAGAGATACAATCTCTCAAAGGACATTTAAACCGATATGAATTTCATTTTAACATCAAGAAACTCATTAGAGTACTAAAATGGATTATTATGAAAGTAAATCTATATTCTTCAATGAACCATCTGAACACACAAATATATACATATATATATACATATATTAGTCATTCACATACAAGCCTGTTTCGCTGTATCACAGCTCATCAATGTGGTTAGACGCATTCACTTGCTTCTGGCCCGGATCGAAACTCGACCGATTTGGTATCAGTCGGAGTCGCTACCCACTAAACAATAGGCGCATGGAATCAGAGAACGGAAATTTTAATGTCTTGTATATAAGCAGTGTATACACACGCCAGTCACCGAGAGAACTCAATTCATTTCTGAAGAGTCACGCATATATCGCAGATGTGGAAATTGTTTTTAAAATTTTCTTTTCTAGAAAGTTCAATCGTAATGAGAGTATATATATATATATATATATTAGCAGTATAGCCCGGCGTTGCTCGGGTGTAATGAAAGCTTTAAAACTAATCCATGGTCTTGGAGCTCAGACTCTTTGGACGTTGACTCGAAAGACAAAAGGGCAACAGCTGTTTCCAGTTAAAGTGAAACCGTAGACTGAAAGAAACATGAATGGATGTAATTCAAATTTTGATTTCCTGGTATTGATATCAAATAAGTTTTTTCGTCGTAAACTGAATTTTGAAGGCTAAATAAGTCCTCTGAGTAAATGGTGTCATGGCTGAGACTAAGAACTACAATTATACCTACTTAGAGCCAAACCCGAAGCAAAAACTAAAAAAACGTCCAATGAGTCTGAGCTCAAGGACCATGGATTAGTTTTAAAGCTTTCATTACACCAGAGCAACGCCGGGCTATACTGCTGGTCAGAAATATAGACAAGGAACAATAGAAATACATTAAAAAATAGTAATCTAAAAGTCTTTGACGGTGTTACAAACATTTGAAAATCGGGTTGCTACTTTGAATATGTTCAGAGTGTCTAGCCGCAGTATATTATCTTTTGTTTTTTCATATGGGCTTTTAACAAAACTTGAATACTTACCAATCTCCCAATAGATCTAGATGCAACACAAAGTCAACAAAAACTCAATGAAACATCAATTTGAATTTTGTCCGTAGTATTGTTAACACCAGAACAATACAGTGTTGGTTTCAGAAAATTAATTCAGAAGATGAGAACTTGAAAACGAACCAAGAGTAAGATCTAAATCACTTATAAGATGCCCAATTGAAAGCATTGATTAAAGAAAATCCGAAAATAATAGTCAGAATCCTTCAGGAGTACATGGAATAGCTTGCACGTCTCTCTATTCAAAAGAAGCTAGATAAATTCATTCCGCATTAATTGACTGAGAATTAAAGAAACCGGCGATAAATATGTGCCCAACATTTCTCTTTCGACTTGAAAGTTAACGATGTTAACATCGAGTCATTATTTGCGACGATATATTGATACGCTTTGAAAACCGTAAGTGGACATGGAGGTGGTTAAATGCAGATGAATCCCCAAGATATCTTTCAGAACCACCTATACATAAAAATGATATCGTGGTTAATGTGGTGGCTAACCAAAAGCTTCATTCATAGTTCATTTTGGCAACAAGGTAGTCCAATTTGAGTCAACTTCTCTATCGAAATTGACCGTATCCATAAAAATGAAAAAACGAACGCCTTAAATAATCTGCTTCCGTGACAATGCCTACTCTTATACTACACCATCGTTCGTGAGTTGTTACAAGCGTGTTTATAGGATTTTAGAGCATCCACCATATTTGCTAGATATCTTTCCCACAGATTATTACTTATATAAATATTTTCAGCTTTGCAGACGCAATAGAAGATTCTTTTATACTTAAGATGTAGTCGAAGCATCTGAATTGTGTGGTAAGGCAAACGACGAAGGGTTTTTCTAATATGATAAGTAGTTAAAAGTTCTTCTCCTTTTATGTGCCCTGTACTTTCAGGACGTAGGTTATCATGGCTTTCCACATCTCCCTATCCCTGGTTGCTCTTAGCATGCTTTCTCCTGTTACACCACCCAAACCCGGCTCTACCATCCACTAGCTCAAGCCCATAAATCTAGAATATAAATGGATAGAAATTAGCGTGACCACAAAATGAGGGATCAGCTTATATATTGATTATAATATGGATTTGGTCCCCCACTTTATATACACATTATAATTTCTTATGAACAGTTGGCATATCTATTCTTTTCTATGTGCCCTGTCACTTCAGGCCGTAGGCGATCATGGCTTTCCACATCTCCCTATTCCTGGTGGCTCTTAGCATGCTTTCTCCTGTTACACCACGCAACCCCCGTTCCGTCATCCAGCTGATCAGGTCCTTCAAATATGTTATCCGCTGCTTTCCCCTGTCCTTTTTTCCCTTTATCTGACCTGTTAGTATCAGGTTTTCCAAGCCTTCCTTCCTCATTTCAAGTCCCAGCAACTTTAGCTGTCTCTTCCTGATGTTTAGTATTCATTTCCTTTTCGTTTCCATCCTTTCCAAAACCTCATCATTGCTTACACACTCGATCCATGATGTTCGCAGCATCCTTCTGTAGAACCACATTTCAGTTGCTTCAGGTTTTTCCTTCATCTTTGTTGATATTGTCCAAAATTCACTGCCATATAGAAGAACTGACATCACATAGCAATCTAGTAATCTATTCTTTGTTTCTAGTGAAATTGTCCTGTTTCTTAATACTCTACTCAGCTCCTGGAATACATCTTTGTGCATTTAGATCTCAGGAATATAAATATATAGAAACTATTGTGTCCACAAAGTGAGGGGTCAATTTATATATTGATTGTAATATGAAGTTGATCCCCCACTTTATGTCTAGTATGCTGCTATAGAATCACATTTCAGTTGCTTCAAGTTTTTCCTTCATTTTCGTTGATATTGTCCAAAATTCACTGCCATATTGAAGAACCGACATCACATAGCAATCCAGTACTATCTTCTTTGTTTCTCGCGAAATTGTCCTGTTTCTTAATACTTTACTCAACTTCTGGAATGCTTCCTTCGCCATGCCAATTCGCCTTCGGATCTCTATGTCGCACTTTCCGTCTTCTGTTAGAACACTTCGCAGGTATTTAAACTTTTGTACCTGCTTGATTTTAGTATCCTCCACCTGTATTTGGCATTTTGGGCTGCCCTTTTTGATGATGACCATGCACTCGGTTTTCTTGCAGTTTATTTGTTGTCCTTTTTTGTCACTCTCTTCAGCTACCTTCTATTGGAGGTCTTGTAGTTTCCCTTAAAAGGTACATTGGAAAAAAAAACCGTAGACGAAAAAAACTCATATTATTTTTAATTAAATAAAAATAAATTTTGATTAAATGGAAATATTTTTATCATTCATCAAAAGATAACATTTTACATGGAATAACTTTTTACACTTGCGTTCAAATGTTTTGAGCCAACTACATAAATGTGCGTTGTGGTGTAGTGGATATCGGTATGGAACGAGAAATCGGAGAGCCGAGTTCGAATTCCAGTTGAATTCCTTGCATTCACTTACGTGCCAATTCCCATGGGAAAGGTATTAATCCGTCTCTTCCTTCCAGTTATGGGTTAAATAACAGGACAGATTGGGTTCTATAGCCTTGGCTGGCAAACAGTCTACCGCAGAAAGCAATGGCAACCTACTGCGGGATAATCTTCTGCCCAGTCAGTCATGTCTCTTTCGAGACATGATCACCCAAGCGTTTATCACGTATGGCACGAAGATAATATTGTTTGGCGGTATAGTTTTATCAATAGTGTTTGTGGAACATGAAGATTGCAAAGTAACTAGTTGCGTTTTTGTACGTCTCGTGTTTAAAATTTAGCTTTTATCACATGCTTAACTATTTTGAACTTTACATATGCAAAACAAGATTCTCTTATATTGAAGGAGTATTCAAGGCATTTGAATGCTTTATTAAAGAAAAACATTACACTATTTACATTGATCGAGAACGTTAAACAGGGTACGACGATAAACTACATCCCGCAGCAATACGCCAGTTATCGTAATAAAGGGTTCGGTTAAAGATTCCTGGTACCTTAAGAAGGCCAGAGCGTACAACGGCCAAAACGTCGTATTAACGGGAATAAAAATGAGGACAACAGTCTGAACAATGGAAAAAGTCAAAATACAACATCTCAGAATTAAAGACTAACACGGAAAATATTTGTTTTTTTATGGGATAAATAGTTTGGAGTTACGTAGAAAGCAAGCCATAGAACAAAACGGATATTATTTTTATTAAATAAAATTACATTTTGACTAAATTAAAATGTTCTTTTTAATATTTGTCAAAAAATATTTCATATACACTAACGTCCATAATTATTAGGGCACCCCAGGGTTTTAAAAAATGATGTATTTCATACTATTTTTTTAGTATTTATTGACAAGTGAATAATTTTACATGAAAACAGAATGGTTCTTTTGTTTACACTACATAATCTGTACCTCATACGGAAAAAAATTCCAAAAATAAAGAGGAGCGTTGTTCTTATAAGAAATTCTTTTAAGTAAAAAGTTTGTTACCATCATTGGTAACTACCTGATGAGACATAATTTGTGCATCAAATGAATTTATAAATGTTTAATAATTACCTATAGTGCAGTTGCGTCAATGAAAAAACTGAAGAAAATTTAAGGTGATTCGGACGAATTCATTTTTGTTTTCTTGCCTTGTAAAATTTTGCAAAGTAATAATAACAAAAGAGCAATTTTTTTTTTTCATTTTGAATTATCCACTTGGCAATATGAAATACATCATTTCTTTAAAAAGAAAACTGGGGTAGCCTAATAATTATTACCAATAGTGTATATATATATAGATATATATATATATATATATATACAGCAAATCTACAGGGTGCGATGGGTAAATTGTCGCTATTTGCCATGTAAAATTTGCAAAGTAATAATAACAAAAGTACCATTCTATTTTCATTTACAATTATCCACTTAGCAATAAATACTAAAAATAGTATGAAATGCATCATTTCTTTTAAAATACTTGGGTGGCCTAATAATTATGGTCGGTAGCATATATATATATATATATATATATATATATATATATACAGCAAATCTACAGGGTGCGATGGGTAAATTATCGCTCTTTGCCATGTAAAATTTTGCAAAGTAATAATAATAAAAGAATCATTCTATTTTCATTTTGAATTATCCGCTTGGCAATAAATAGTAAAAATAGTATGAAATACATGATTTCTTTTAAAAAAAAAACTTGGGTGGCCTAATGATTATGGCCGGTAGTCTAGGTCAAATTAGTATTTAGTGGACTTAGTATATTTAGATCCAGTAGGCGTATGACTGTGTTTCGCCTTTCCTGCAAATGTAGGGTGCATAGTGGAGGACTTTGAATTTGTCAATTTTGGAAATTGATGTAAAAATAAAAGTAAAAATGCTCAATTATGTAGCAATACATGGCTCGACCTTTCTTAACCAACAAATTGATGAGAGGAGGGTTTTTGGCAGGGGAATTCTAAGCAGTTCATTTAGCGTTGCGTCTAAAAATAAACTACTTTGAGAAAAATAAGCATGTCTTCTTAAGAGTTCTAGCGACACGCTATACATGATAACAAATAATTTCTACTTCATTTGACGGCTCAATAAATATAGCATTTTCACTGAACAGAAAAAATACTTTCTTCGACAAAAACTATTTTTCTTCCAAGATATTGTCGAACATTATCTTCCTCATCAGTGATTCCTTGTCAATGCTGATGGACACCTCGGATTTGAAAACACAAATAACAGAACGGTGAATAAATGAGATTATTTTGCGAAGTTTCTATACAAAAAACGCATTATCCAGAAAACTAAAAGTAAATAATACTTTATTAATACACGACTGAGTATTAAATAGAATTGTTATCTTAAAAGAACTGTATTTAAACACAATGAATCGTTATTGAATAACGTACAGAGCATAGAGGAAATTCGTTCTCAGACAGTGACAAATGTAGAGAACGTCGGGTGGTTTCAGTAGATAAAACCAGTTACATCGTTCGGAATAAGCAATAGACTTTAGTAAATGTCTTAAGGTAGAGATGCTTCATAAGAATTAGCTTTTAAAGAATAGATTCCTTTTCAAAATGTCCAATATATATAAGTAGATAAGAAAAAAGTATAAGACGGTAAATATATGTAGGCACTAACAAAGTCACATTTGTAAGTATATGTGGGAATGCACACATATGTATATATGGGTATAAGTTAGTATAAATGGATGGGTTGGTTTTATGGGGTCACACAAACACCAGTATCCAAAGAATTAGAAATTCCTTTACAGGTCAACCTCTTCACGACAACCTGAGATAGATGGGCAATCTGAGATAGATCTGACGCCAATACCAATGTCCTGACTCTCTTTTCCTTCTTATTTTTATTTTTATTTTATTTTTATTTTTATTTTTATCATTCTATTTTTATCTTTCTCTTCAGTTAAAGAAAATGCTTATTCCGGCAAAATCTTTTGTACCAAATGGAAGGAATATTGTAGGGTCTGATGAAATGAGCTAATTAAGCTCATAGAAATGAATTATAATATATAACCACTTGAAATGACGCGCTGAGTTTTCCTTATAAATGTCATATTGCTCTGGATAACATCCATTGAGCTCTCTATATAGATATAACACTTAATATTTTATATTAAGTTAATCTTGTTGGATTATCCTCACCGTTTACGGACTGGACATATATATATATATATATATATATATATATATATATAGGAAAAACTAAAAAGGTTGTAAGACAAAAATGTATTTTTAACAGTATTTATATATTTATACATTTTTATCTTACAACTTTTTAGTAGTTTTTCCTACACATATTAACACAGTATACGTGGATTATTATCATTATATATATATATATATATATATATATATATATATATATATATATATATATATATATATATATGTAATCAAATGAATAAGAACGAAGAAAATAATTGCAACGTTCAAAACATTAATATAAGACTGCTCAATATAAAAATAGAGCAATGAATATTTATTATGAATTATTACGTTGGAATATTTGCAAACTACAAACAACTGAAAAATTGTACATTTTATTTCGACATTGAAAGAACAATGTCTCATCAGGTAGTTACCAATGATGTTAACAAACTTTTTACTTAAAAGAATTTCTTATGAGAACAACACTCCCCTTTATTTTTGGATTTTTTTTCCGTACGTGGTAAAAAGATATTTAAAAATGGGGGAAAGAAAGAGGGAAGAAAAAAATCCAAAAATAAGATGAGAAATCAAGGAAAGGAAAGGGAAAGTTACAGTAGAAATAGAAAGTGAAGAGGAAAATATAGAGAGGAAAGAGCCGATAGGGGAAAGGTCTTAGGCAATCTCCTGACTGCTCTATGACACTGTCAGCACTCTGCCTTCGGGTAGAGGGCGCTCTCTGCTTCCGAGCAGAGAGCACAAACCCAGTCGTGGTTCTACCGAAGGGTAAAACCACGACTGGGGAAAAATAGACAGAGATTTTTTGGCCCGGCTATATGGCCGGTAATACCCACTATAAAATGACCAAGTGTCACATCTGGCCTTGCGTGGGAAGACTAGTAAATACAAAAGGGTCTTAGGCATTTGCCGGACTGCTCTATGACACTGTCAGCGCTCTGCCTTCGGTAGAGAGCGCTCTATGCTTCCGAGCAGAGAGCACAAACCCAGTCGTGGTTCCGCCGAAGGGTAAAACCACGACTGGGGAAAAATAGACAGAGATTTTTTGGCCCGGCTATATGGCCGGTAATACCCACTATAAAATGACCATATGTCACATCTGGCCTTGCGTGGGAAGACTAGTAAATACAAAAGGGTCTTAGGCATTTGCCGGACTGCTCTATGACACTGTCAGCACTCTGCCTTCGGTAGAGAGCGCTCTCTGCTTCCGAGCAGAGAGCACAAACCCAGTCGTGGTTCCGCCGAAGGGTAAAACCACGACTGGGGAAAAATAGACAGAGATTTTTTGGCCCGGCTATATGGCCGGTAATACCCACTATAAAATGACCATGTGTCACATCTGGCCTTGCGTGGGAAGGCTAGTAAATACAGGAACTAGCCGATAGGGATTTTCTGAGCAGAGCTTAGAAGGGGCACAAGTCCGAAAGTAAGAGATACTCATTGAAGATCGAACTCACTACTCAAATGTAATCGATTCTAGTGAGAGAAACTAGCTGAACATTACACCAACAGAATGCCCCAGAAAAGGCCATACAGACAGATAAACAGACACACACACAAACATCTTGCCTTATATATATATATATATATATATATATATATATATATATATATATAATCGATTTTCTGCACTATTGTAAGAACTGCAACATTGAAACTTCTGAATATCATTTCTTATGTCTTTGTCTATGAGTGTATCAAATTTGATGAAAATCGGACCACTCCTTCTATAACCCAATTTTTTCGATTATCGATTTTGGAAATGGCCAAGAGAGAGGAATTTTAAATTTTGTCCGGAAGTAAATTGCAGACAGATATTGACGTCGGCACATCGAGCTCAATGGAAAACGAATTGCAGACAGATATGGATATCGGTTAGAGTATTTCAAGTTAAATCTTTTGACATTAAAAAAAGTGATAAAATCACACAAACAGAAAAATCTAAACTTATTTATAAATGGAACTCTGTGTGTGTGTGTGTGTGTGTGTGTGTGTGTGTGTCCGTTACCTATAGACTCCGAAACGGCTGAATCTATTTTCTTGAAAATTTACACAGTTGTACTATAAGTGTCTGCGAGTGTTCTTATCTAGTTTTTGTGTCGAGGTACCCCCGATAAATATCGAAAATCGATAATCGAAAAAATCGGGTTATAGAATGAGTGGTCCGATTTTAATCAAATTTGATACACTCATAGACAAAGACATAAGAAACGATATTCAGAATTTTCAAGGTTGCAATTCTTACAATAGTGCAGAAAATCGATAATATATATATATATATATATATATAAAAGGCAAGATGTGTGTGTGTGTGTGTGTGTGTGTGTGTGTGTGTGTGTGCGTGTGTGTGTGTGTGTGTTTATCTGTATGTATGTCTTTTATACAAATCCACAATTTTTATCCGATTCTCACCAAACTTCACACAAATATTCTTTAGGCTGAGTCTGAGCTCCAGGATCATGGATTAGTTTTAAAGCTTTCATTACACCCGAGCAACGCTATACTGCTAGTTATTCATAAAATGGGAAATAGAAGATATAAAAAAAAACGACGCGAAGATATAAATAAATAGGACCTAATATAATAAATTGGAAAGATAAAATAAATTAAAATTAAAATTGGAATAAAATGAAATTGAATTTTATTTACCTTCTATCTATCTATCTATCTATCTATCTATCTATCTATCTATCTATCTATGTCATCCAGTTCATATCTATCTATCTATCTATCTATCTATCTATCTATCTATCTATCTATCTATCTATCTATCTCTGAAATTATATGTAATTATGAATCACTATTTCTTCCCTTCTTGTTTCTCTAATTATCTAGAAACTAGCCACAGTGGCGTATCTATTTGTCTTCCTCATACACACAGTTGACGCCTATGAGATACGCGATGGGTGAAAAATTGGGAGGAGTAGGAGAAGTGAAAACGGAACAAATCATTATTAGTGTGATGTTCATTAATTAGGCGTTAATTCATAAATCATCTTGCCTTCTTTCAAGAATTATTCCTCCTTTAAAACTGCAAAGAACACTTAAAAGTTATTTTCATGCTGTCTGAGGTCAAAGAAAGTACTTTACAAAATGTTGCTTTTGCTATAATTGCGTTGCCATGCGATCTTTGGTCAAATGTTGAGATCTTTTTTCTTTTATATGTCGTGTGGTTTCAGATCATGTACGATCATGACCATCCACAACTTCCTATTTTCTTTAGTTTTTACCAATGTTTGTCTTCATACAACCCCCACCACTCCTCGTTCTGTTACATATTTCAGTCAGTTAAGTACCATACGTGATACACGCTTGGGCGATCATGTCTCGAAAGAGACATGACTGACTGGGCAGAAGATTATCCCGCAGTAGGTTGCCATTGCTTTCTGCGGTAGATTGGTTACCGACCAAGGCTATAGAACCCAATCTGTCCTGTTATTAACCCATAACTGGAAGGAATAGATGGATTAATACCTTTCCCAAGGGTATTTGCGCGTAAGTGAATACAATGGATTCAACTGGAATTCGAACTCGGCTCTCCGGTTTCTCGTTCCGAGCCGATATCCACTGTACCACAACGCACATCCCTTACATATTTACATAAGTTATTTCAGATCGGCCGTTCGATGCTGACTAAGTCTTTTATATATATATATATATATATATATATATATATATATATATATATATATATATATATATATGTCCTGTAAGTGTCAATTTTCCAAACCTTCATTCAGTCAGTGATACACACTTGGACAATCAAGTCTCGAGAGAGACATGACTGACTGGGCAGAAGATTATCTCGCAGTAGGTTGCCATTACTTTCTGCGGTAGACTGGTTGCCAGCGAAGGCTATGAACCCAATCTGTTCTGTGATTTGACTCATAGCTAAAGCGGCAAGAGATGTATTATATTATTAAGTAGCAGTTAGTAGGGGATCAGTTAATAACTTCATAACAATATAAAACTAATCCCCCACTTTATGCTCAGTAGACGCCATAATCATTATCGCAACTATTATATTCAGTCAGTCAGTTAAGTGCCATACGTGATACACGCTTTGGGCGATCATGTCTCGAAAGAGACATGACTGATTGGGCAGAAGATTATCCCGCAGTAGGTTGCCATTGCTTTCTGCGGTAGACTGGTTACCAGCCAAGGCTATAGAACCCACTCTGTTCTGTTATATAACCCATACTGGAGCGAACAGTCGGATTAATACAGCTCCCAATGGTATTTGTGCGAAAGTGAATGCCAGGAATTCAACTGGAATTCGAACTCGGCTCCCTTATTTCTCGTTCCTAGTCGATATCCACTGCACCACAACGTAGATCCGCTCATGATGCGTTCGTAAATTTGAAAAACTTTTGCTTTGTTTATTTTTTGTTTCAATTTTTCTTAAAACATTTTCATTGTTTACATTCTCTGTCTAGATTAGTCTTTATACATAGTTTTCTCAGTATTCTTTGTAGATAGTTTTCTCAGTATTCTTAGTACATAGTTTTCTCAGTATTCTTCGTAGATAGTTTTCTCAGTATTCTTTGTACTTAGTTTTCTCAGTATTCTTAGTACATAGTTTTCTCAGTGTTCTTCGTAGATAGTTTTCTCAGTATTCTTTGTACATAGTTTTCTCAGTATTCTTAGTACATAGTTTTCTCAGTATTCTTCGTAGATAGTTTTCTCAGTATTCTTAGTACATAGTTTTCTCAGTATTCTTCGTACATAGTTTTCTCAGTATTCTTCGTAGATAGTTTTCTCAGTATTCTTAGTACATAGTTTTCTCAGTATTCTTCGTAGATAGTTTTCTCAGTATTCTTAGTACATAGTTTTCTCAGTATTCTTAGTACATAGTTTTCTCAGTATTCTTCGTAGATAGTTTTCTCAGTATTCTTAGTACATAGTTTTCTCAGTATTCTTAGTACATAGTTTTCTCCGTATTCTTCGTAGATAGTTTTCTCAGTATTCTTTGTACATAGTTTTCTCAGTATTCTTAGTACATAGTTTTCTCAGTATTCTTCGTAGATAGTTTTCTCAGTATTCTTAGTACATAGTTTTCTCAGCATTCTTAGTACATAGTTTTCTCAGTATTCTTCTGTACAACCAAATTACTATTAGCTCAAATTTCCTCTTCATCAGCGAAGAAATTATCCACCATCGATAACAGTTTAGCACTAGTTTTTCGTTTTTTTTCTAAATATTTTTCTGTTTCTTTAATCTTAACATTTTGCTTAGTTTTTCGAAGGCAACTTTGCATATGATATATACTGCCGCTAGATATAGACAAATAACGAGGAACACACATATATATATATATAAATATTATCTTATATTTTTATTCTTCGTCGGTGACGCTTGTGTGAAGTAGGAAAGCAGTCAGAGAGAAATTGCACATACGAAGAAGCCGTCGGACGTCGTTAGCCAAGGATCGTTCTCTCTCTTCAGCCAAAAGACTATATAGATTTTATAGTTTTAAAACTCCCACGCATTTTTGCTTTTTTCGGGTTGTCGCATTGCTGACGTCATCTATGGTCTGATATTTCTGTCAATGACCTCTGAAGTTCAAGGTAATATATTACATATATTCCAGCGTGCTTTTGGATTTCTGCGATGTTTTTCTGCTCAGTATCAACTCGAAAGATAATACCTATATTGTAATAGCAATACATATATTAGCAAAGTAATTTAATTAAAGTACAAATTATTATTTTCTTCCACCATCAAAGCACCAAATTCAAATTGAAGGGGATGCCGTTAATTTTTTATAAAAATTAAACTATGAATTTTTAACTGAATTTAATAGGATAAACAAATAATTTTAAACAGTTAAAACTTAAAATAAAGACAAAAATTCTCCGAAGGCTTAGAACTAACTTAATAAAAAATTATCCAAATGTTAGAAGATTTTTGTCTTTATTTTTACCTGAAATTAAAGCCAAAATACGATTTTTAAAACGGTTCATGATTAAACATAACATACATTCATTGTTATACATTTAACAGTATATGTTTAGAAAAAATATATATATATACTGTAGAAAGTTTTTTAGATATTCTACAATTTCATGGGTAATACGTATTTCGCAGCACAAAAAAGCTGCTCGTCAGACCCAAAAGGTACAACAGTTAATATTCAAAATAATCCAGAAATAAATTACATACAGACACCCACATGCCCATATCAAAAATAGACATTTGTAACGGTAATCAACAAAAACATTTCTTCGCTCATTCAAAAAAAAACAAAGAAAGAAAGAAAAAGAAAAATTTAAAAAAATAATAAACGGAAAGAAGAGAAAGAAAAGGAAAAGAAAGGAAAGCAGAACGAACACTATAAAGAGAAAGGAAGTTAAAATTAACATCTTAGATCGACACCAGCGTCTATTGCAATTCATCTGCTTTCTTAGAAAAACATGACATGGAAATTTAACATTAAATTTTAGTTTTAAAGATAATGGGATATATCTACGGTAAAACGTGAGTGTCTGTATGTAATCATTTTCTTGATTATTTTGAATAAGAACTGTTGTACCTTTTGGGTCTGACGAGCAGCTTTTTATGCTGCAAAATACGTATTACCCATGAAATTGTAGAATATCAAAAATATTCTTTAGATTATATTACTCTGTTAAATTAAATAAATAAATTTAACATTGAGTTCTTTTGAGTTCGTCTCTATCGTAATTTACCTGACTTAAATAACAAATATTCTACGTTATATATATATATATATATATACAAATAATGATCTGTACCCACAGAATAAGTTAATAACCTTAAACAAAATAGACGTCATAATTATCCCGAGAAACCTTTCGGCCAACACTTGTTAAGAGGTACTTTGGCTTTATTACAAAGGGGTCAAAAATTGAGGACAGAAAAACAATGGAAAAATTTACAATATTAGGAGAAGATGGAATTTGATTAAAAATAAACTATATTCAATAGATATTAAAATGTAAGGTGGGTGTAAACATGCAATTCCACAAGAGTGAAATAAAAAAGAAAAATTGTTACACTCACAATCCCTCCAGTAATTGTAAGGGGCGTAGGAAACGCTATTTCTGCCTGCACAAGCTCGGCTGCTTGATTTTTAGGCAAATTGCCTCCAAAACACGAAGATGATATGCCGATCGAGCACTGTGCAAAACAGTGAACCAATTGTTCTCATACGAGGAAGCACATTCCTGATTGTCCAGCAGATGTTGGCCAATTGCTGAATCCAGAACTGCTTGGGTTGTTCTTATATGTCTGTTACGGCTACCCGTATTACCAGTATAGTAAGTTTTTCCATTGTTTTTCTGTCCTCTATTTTTTACTCCTTTGTAATAAAGACAACGTACCCCTGGACGATGTGCGTTGTGGTGCATTGGATATCGGCTCGGAATGAGAAATCGGGGAGCCGAGTTCGAATTCCAGCCGAATTCATTGCATTCACTTACGCGCAAATACCCGTAGAAAAGGTATTAATTCGTCTCTTCCTTCTAGTTATGGGTTAAATAATAGGACAGATTGGGTCCTGTAGCCTTGGCGGGCAACAAGTCAACCGCAGAAAGCAATGGCAACCTACTGCGGGATAATCTTCTGCCCAGTCAGTCATGTCTCTTTCGAAACATGATCGCACAAGCGTGTATCACGTATGGTACTTAACTAACTGACTGACCCCTGGACAAGTGTTGGCTGAAAGTTTCCTCGGCATAATTATGACGTCTATTTTGTTTAAGGATATATATATATATAGTCAGCAATTTTTCTTTTCTTGTTTCTTTGAAAACAAGGAAGATTTTATTAATTTTTGATTCAATATTTCCAGTATTCTTACATGTTTCCTTTTTACTGGAGATAAAGTGTGTAAAAATGTTCGATAATTTTTTTACTTTCCAAGTGCTTTTAGCAACTTCAGATTATTTTCACGGGTGATATTTTTCCGATAACGTTATCTTATACTCATGTTTTGACTGTAATGCAATTTTTGTGTTTTTGAAAAGAAGGATTCTTTAAAGCTGTCACGGAACGCACGCGGCTGGGTATCGCGAGAGCGTCAGTCTATTTTTTTTTTTTTAAATGTTCAAAATTCTATTACCACTGTTAAATAATGTAAGGTTAATGGTAGAAGAAAATTGTTTAATATATAGTGCTCTCTTATAGCTAGGTGCCTTTGATATTAGGATTTAAAAGGTATTTTTGCATTTTAAACCAAAAGTTTTTTTAAGGGTTCTTGTAAATTATGGGTTAATAAATGTTTTTCCTGTTGCACTTTTATTAGATAGGTAGCATGTAAGGTGTAAAGTGACTGTATGACCAATATAGGTAATTGATTTATGACAAGAATCAATCTTGTACAGAGCATTGAAATTCGTACACTATTAATCATCGTTACTTTAGATTTGATGGGGGTCATTTTGATTAAAAACAAGGTTTGCTCTCTTCTATTTTCAAAAGTATATTATAAATTTTACATGTTTTTGAGAAATTAGAACAGAAATATATATATATATATATATATACATATATATATATATATAGTACTGTGCAAAAGTATTAGGACAAGAACTCTTTTAACTTTTATGAGGCATCAAAATAAAGTTTAAATCACCCCTGTCCTAACACTTTTTACACACTACCGGTAGTGTGCAAAAGTATTAGGACAGGGGTGATTTCCTAAAAACCTCACTAAAATTCAAAATTCGATGAAATCCAAATAAATTGCTAATAAATATTGATTATTTAAAACTAGGTGTAAAAAATGTATTAAAAAGAAGTTATATTTAATTTTTCCTTTTTTCTATTAAACAAGTTTTAAAACTACTCATTATTCTATTATCCTTGGATATGATTGACTTTTTCTTATTCCCCAGTCTCGAATTGATAAATCTAGTGTTACTTCGCAAGACACATTTTGGGAAGAAATACAAGCTGCTTGGTAGGAGATACTGTTAGATACATTGAAGAAGCTTGTGATGTCAATGTCTGACAGAATGAAAGCAAAAGGCTAAATATTAAATTTATTTTGTAATAAATAATTTTTTTCTTGTTAAAGCATTTGTGGAGCAAATAAAATAAAATTACTTTAATTAAATTATTTTTGTCAATATGCTTCATAAAAGATAAAATAGTTCTTGCCCTAATACTTTTGCACAGTACTATATATATATATATATATATATATATATATATATATATATATATTATAAATTATATTTTAGAACATGTACAAAATTTTATATATCCAACACAAATCGTACATTTGTTTCGTCATTGAAACGACAACGTCTCCTCAGGTGGTGTGGACAAGAATGGAAAGCCTCTTTTCTTATATTTGGTGAGTTGTGTGTGGGATGTTGGTGGGGGTTAGTGATAAGGGAATAAATCTTGTGAATTGTCCGTTTGAATTTTGAAGGAAATGGTGTGGGTAGTTGATTAATGAGTGTCTGGGAGTTTTGTAGAGAGATTTAACATTAGCAGTTAGAATGTAAGTTTTTATCTTGCGACTAGTCTGTATCCTTTGGATTTCTTAGAGGAGCAGGGTAGGGCGGTGTAAGGGGTGGGGAGGGATGGGACTGGACTTAATGTTTATAGAATATTTTTGTATTTAAGCAGAGTTTTTATAATTAATCTAATTTTGTATATTTAACCTTAATTTAGGATTTAGAAAATCGATTTTTTCTATTAAATTTTAAATTTTAATTAAATTACAGTTTGAGGTAAGATTTAATGTAAGAGGTAAAAATCTAATGTTAAAAATTTAAGGTAATATGTAAGTAGGTAATGGGTGCGCAATAGGTAGAATTTTATGTCGGAGAAAAGATTAAAAGTTTGTATTTAAGGTAATAGGTGAATAGGAAATAGGTATGTTTGTATTTAAGGTGATAAGTAAATTTTAATGCGTGTATTTAAGAGCAGTTTTTATAATTAATCTAATTTTTCATATTTAACCTTAATTTAGAATTTAGGGAATCGATTTTTTCAATAGAATTTTTAATTTAAATTTTTTTTTTTTAAATTAGATCACAGTTTGTGGTGTACGTAGGAGTGTTGTCAGTACAATGAAGGTGTATCATTTCTAGGAGGTCCTAGCTCAGGCTTTTGTAGTATTTTTTAGCATGATTGTAAGGTTAGTTCTTTAATGTGCTTACAGTTTACTATGGTTTCATGTCTCTGGTTTAAAAGCTTGTTGCTATTCATATATTTAACGATTTAAAGAAGAAAAAGGAAACATGGTTCCTTTATTGATTTAGCTGTTCTTGCTTGTTTGAGGATTTTCCATTTAACTTTAGATGTTTTATTTTCGTCTTTTAACTTCCAAAAGTATTTGGCAAGAGACGTCATGTTTTGTTTTTCTTTGTTATTGAAGGATGAGAGGTGATTGTAAAATCGCTTTTCAAATACGTTCATGGTATTTCCGATATATATTTTTTTCTTTTTTAGGATTATTTTGGATGAAATCGAACACATATATATCAGGGATTTCGTTAAACATATATTGGTCAAGGTCAATTTACCAATCGCACCAAATATATATATATATATATATATATATATATATATATATATATGAGGTGCGATTGGTAAATTGTCGCAATTATTTTATTATTTCAAAGCGAAAGGCTATTATACTAAATATTAGATTTATTTTGTAACAATATATATATATATATATATATATATATGAGGTGCGATTGGTAAATTGTCGCAATTATTTTATTATTTCAAAGCGAAAGGCTATTATACTAAATATTAGATTTATTTTGTAACAAGTATTTTTTCTTGTTAAAGCATTTGTTGAATAAATCAAATAAAATTGCTTTAATTAAATTGTTTATTTTCTGTCAATATGCCTCATAAAAGATAAAATAGTTCTTGTCTGAATACTTTATCAGCATGCAGTGTGAGTATAGATGAATCCAAAGGAGTATCTTGTGCATACAGTGGCAGGATAACTCTCTAAGAAAGCTCTAAATATATATATGTATATAAATACATATAGAGCAAATATAAGAAAAATTAAGGCAGACAGAATAGTGTAAAATCCTTTGTAAATAAAGACGGAAGCTGATGCTGGTTTGCCTGAAATAGGCCTATATTTCCGATCTACCATGAAATAACATGTCTGCCTTAATTTTTCTTATATTTGCTCTATATGTATTTATATACATATATATATATATTTGTATTTATACACACACACACACACACAAACACACACACACACACACACACATATATATATATATATATATATATATATATGTATTCATATATATTTGCATCATATATACATGTATCTGCACATATATATCTGCTTCATATGTATAGACTTGTATATTTATATTCGTGTTTTCTTTACTGCTTTACTTTGTGTTCATTGTATGTCTACATTCTTACGTTTTTTTTTTTCGTTCATTGTCTTTTTTAGCAATCGATGACTGTGCTTCCCCCTCACAAGGAACTGATAGCGATTCTTCGGCCCAAACACAGCACCAAGAAGACAATTCTATGATGAACAGCGGCTTGAGAAATCGATTTGACTTAAACGATCTGAGCTACTCGAAGGCTGTTTATGATGTCACAACGTGAAACGACTTAGAAACTCACACATTCATTTTTGGTAATGATTATCAGACTTTTCTTTAATACCCCAACTTGATTCTACAGAATCAGTTTTCAAAGATAAATTTCAGGGCTATACCTACACTCGAATATTTCCGCTGGTCTGATTCAATAAATGTTCATCGACACATTGTCACAGGACTGAGATTCTCAACTTTACTCATTCGTGAAAACTCAATTGACTATGATTAAACTGTGAAACACTCTGCTAGAAACATTTAAATCAATAAAATCATTTTAATACGTTATTTTATTCAAAATCTTAAACTTTAAATTTTGCTTCCACCAAAAGGGAACTAAAATTAATAATAATAAAATATTAAATACCAGATAAAATTTCTGCAAGAATTTTCTTAACCAAAGAATTTGCCAAAGTTGAATTTCATTCGTCGAGTCAGGATAAAGAATTAATATACATCTGATGACATATAATCTTTATATAATGAAAACTTAAAATTTTGAAAGATTTCAGGTGCAAACTTCGACAACATAATATAAAATCGTTTCTTTTTTTTTTCGATAAATGGCCGAAATACGACACTATGTGTGTATGTGAGCGAGCAGATAAAATAACAAGAGATAAAATAATACAGATTTACAATTAATTATCGAGATGTTAAATATAAATATGTTTAAAATCCTTCAATCAAGAACTACAAGATACTGTTTATTCTCAGATTTGAGCCACCTGATTTCTTAAACAAGTTAAATAAGAAACCCACAGACAAGAAAATGTGTCAGTACTTAAAATAAGGATGCCCATTGGCACTAACATATTTTGACTGTCATCTCGAAAAATTTATACTAGGATTTTTTAAAATATTCATCTTTAATGCAAAAAGAAAGATGGCGATAGATGCTTTAACATTGCTCAATACGACATCGCTTCTCGGCTATGAAGACACAACTGATATGGACGTCGATATGACGGGGTTCAAAGACAGCTCGCTATTTGACAGCAATATGACTCTCATCCGGAGGTTCTATCATGGTCGTAACTATTCACAAAAAGTTATCATTGACATTGGCATTGAGCTGCGAATTACTTTTCATGCCCTGATCTTTATATTAGCTGTCACAGGCAACACTTTGGTCATTTCGGTTTTGGCTCAGAACAAACGCATGAGGACGGTAACCAATGTCTTCCTGCTAAATTTGGCTATCAGTGATCTTCTACTGGCCGTTTTCTGTATTCCATTCACATTAATACCAGTCATTTTAAAGAATTTTATTTTTGGAGCAGTTATGTGCGTTCTGGTCCGATATCTTCAAGGTAAGCACATTTTTTTCTTCGTCAGGTGACGTTTTTCTAATAAGCATGCAATGTTTTTATTTAATTTTACATTTCAGCTGGTGTATTCGGCTAACCCCATCCGTGGAAGGCAAATTTCAACAAAATTAGAACAATTAAAGCTTTGAAATGTTGTTTCTTTTCTTGACTAATACAATTAAGTACATTTACCGGAAATGGGCTAAAAATAAAAAAAATAATCATATTCTGACGAAAACAAAAAATATTTTTGAATGCTTAATCTTAAAGTAGATTTTAAAGTGACTCGTTTGCAAGTAACATCAAATTAATTCACTATCAATTGATTTTAATTGATTTCCCACTATATATATATGTCTAAACACAACTTAGTTTTTATCAAACAAAAAATTATACGCCTCTGCATTCTTCGAAAACATTAACAATCATTTACGTTAAATGCCTGAAGAATGCAACTACTCATTAAAGTCACATTCTTTCCGGCTAGCACCAGAATTCGTGGCAGAATTGGTCTCAGGTGAATTTTTTCGGGCACCTATCAAATAAAATTTTTCCCAGTCTGTCCGCGTATTCAAATGTGACATCGTTGATTTTTTATACTAATGAACCACTACAAAAATATTTATATCTGTAAGTTCCATCTGAATTTCTGAGATGAGGAGTTAAGATTTTTAAGTTATCTGCAAGTAAAAATATTTTCTTCATCTTTTTATTATCAAAAAATATTTTGAACGTTCACATTTCCTGCCTTCATTAGATGCTTGTCAATTCGGGTAATTTTCAAAGACTTTTGAACGTATTTCAATGATTATTAAATTTATAAAAATCTACTGAGGTCAATTTTGTTGTTAATACCACAATCTTTTGCATGTTCATTTTTTCGGCTTTCATCAAATGCTTGTCAGTTCGGGTAATTTTCAAAGACTTTTGAACGTATTTCAATGATTATTAAATTTATAAAAATCTACTGAGGTCAATTTTGTTGTTAATAACACAATCTTTTGCATGTTCATTCTTTCGGCTTTCATCAAATGCTTGTCAGTTCGGGTAATTTTCAAAGACTTTTGAACGTATTTCAATGATTATTAAATTTATAAAAATCTACTGAGGTCAATTTTGTTGTTAATACCACAATCTTTTGCATGTCCATCCTTTCGGCTTTCATCAAATGCTTGTCAGTTCGGGTAATTTTCAAAGACTTTTGAACGTATTTCAATGATTATTAAATTTGTAAAAATCTACTGAGGTCAATTTTGTTGTTAATAACACAATCTTTTGCATGTTCATTCTTTCGGCTTTCATCAAATGCTTGTCAGTTCGGGTAATTTTCAAAGACTTTTGAACGTATTTCAATGATTATTAAATTTATAAAAATCTACTGAGGTCAATTTTGTTGTTAATACCACAATCTTTTGCATGTTCATTCTTTCGGCTTTCATCAAATGCTTGTCAGTTCGGGTAATTTTCAAAGACTTTTGAACGTATTTCAATGATTATTAAATTTATAAAAATCTACTGAGGTCAATGTTGTTGTTATTACCTCAATCTTTTCAGACTTCATATTTATAAAAATCTACTGAACTCAATTGAGTAAACATTTTAATTCAATTTTAATTCATTTTGATTCTAAAATATGAGCTTAGTAAATGGAAACGTTGATACGGTATTTGATGACATAGTAATTGCGACTTGAGTATTTGTAAGAATGTAGACATATTGCGACTTCAATATAGAAAAGGTGTAAATGGAAATAGAGACAGCAACAACTGCGCAATAGTAAATCAAGAACTAGACAAAGTATCCATAGATGTGGACAACGGAATTAAAACAATCTAATTCGGTAGATTTAAAAAAAAAAAGGATTTAGTTGAAAATTTCAGAAAGGTTACCCGAAACGGAAGAAACACTTGAAACTTTGTTATAACAACAGCAAATACGAGAACAATTGTCCAAATGTAAGCAATGGAAATAATTTATGTTTGTGCACACAACGTGAATTTTTGTAAGTGTAAGAAAAATTGAGCACGAATATCGATTTTGTGCAATTCTATCCGCAGAATGTACTTTGTTTAGGAATGAAACATCCTGGGGTAAAAATAGGTGTTTTATTAAAAACCATCCTTTTGTAATTTGAAACTAAAATAAATTTTCGTTCATATTTTTTTAGGTTTTTTCAAGTGTATATATATATATATATATATATATATATATATATGAAGTTTTGAATTAAAAAATGTATATATATATTTTGAATTAAAAAATGTATATATATATTTTGAATTTAAAAATGTATATATATATTTTGAATGTTTTTACAAAAGTATATATATATATATATTTAACAGTATATATATATATATATATATATATATATATATATATATATATATACTGTTAAATATAAGAGACAATGAATGTATATTATGTTTAATCATGAGCCGTTCTAAGCATCGTATTTTGGCTTTAATTTCAGGTGAAAATAAAGACAAAAAATTCTCCAACATTTGGATAATTTTTTATTAAGTTAGTTCTAAGCTTTCGGCTCACATAAGCCATCTTCAGAGGGGTTACAGAGACGTTAACATAAAACATCCACCATCAAAGACGATTTTATCTTGTGTTGACATAAACTTTTGCTAAATTAAAACAACACACACTTAATAAAATCACGTTTAAATCTGGTCATAACACATCACATTGCATTTAAATATATGGTTCTGTTAACATTTCGGGCTCTCACAGGGTGTGACGTCATAGAACCGCATTACAAATTTACGAGCTGCGCTTGCTATTTGGTGACTGTTGTCGTTGCTTAGCAAAGTTTTATGACCATGCATTCAGTTTTCCTACAGTTTATTTGTAGTCTTTTTTTGTCACTCTCCATAGCTACCTTCTGTAGGAGGTCTTCTGTAGGAGGTCTTGTAGTTTTCTTTCCGTGTCTGCTATCAACACTGTATCATCTGCCTACCTTATGTTGTTCAAATTGTGGCCTCCAATAACAAATGCTGGCGTAGCATCTAGGGTCCTCAAAATATTTTCGCTGTACAAAAACCCGTATTCCTGGACCACTAACCCTCATTCAATTTTTGTATTCTTTATACTATTGAGTACTGCTGCCACATCTGATCGGGTGCCCCTTCTATTCTTCTCGGGGTTCTTGACAAAATACAGCGAAGAATCTGTAATGTGATTGATACCGACTTGGCTGACCGCCTGCAGTGTCTCTCTCACCGGCGTGACGTGGCTTCCCTGTGCCTCTTCTATAAATACTTTCATGGCTTCTGCTCTGACGAACTTAAATCACTGGTGCCCCCTAGATGTGAATTTGCACGAGATACTAGATTGGAAACTAGGTCCCACCCTTTTACAGTGAAACCGATGAAATGTAACCGCAATTTCTACTCCAACAGCTTCTTTCCTCGCACTTCCCGCCTGTGGAATTGCCTACCGCATGCTTGCTTCCCCGACGGCTACAACCTCCAGGAGTTTAAATGTAAGGTCAATAGACACCTCCTAACACACTAACTCACACCCACTCTCTCCAACTCTCTCCCTATGTACACCCTAAGTCGTCTATCACCCTCCTTCTGACATTTCCTATACCCAATCCCTCTATGTAACCCCCTGCGCTATAGTGGTAGTGGAATGCCTTGCTTGGGGTGACACGATTAATAGACACCTCCTAACACACTAACTCACACCCACTCTCTCCAACTTTCTCCCTATGTACACCCTAAGTCGTCTATCACCCTCCTTCTGACATTTCCTATAGCCAATCGCTCTATGTAACCCCCTGCGCTATAGTGGCAGTGGAATGCCTTGCTTGGGGTGACACGATTAATAGACACCTCCTAACACACTAACTCACACCCACTCTCTCCAACTTTCTCCCTATGTACACCCTAAGTCGTCTATCACCCTCCTTCTGACATTTCCTATAGCCAATCGCTCTATGTAACCCCCTGCGCTATAGTGGCAGTGGAATGCCTTGCTTGGGGTGACACGATTAAAAAAAAAAAACTTATTGTATTATACTTATTTTTCTAACTCAAATTCTGTTTGTTGTTCCTTTATTTCGTACGGGATCTACAACAGTTAATAATACCTTTTTTTAACAAGTTGACTACAATATTATATCATTGTTGTCTAAAACTTTCTTGGCGTTTTTCTTATTTCTTTTTTCCAAGAAATTAGCCAATCTACAACGATCAGGCTTACTGTTCATAATACGGAAAGAACTTTCAAAGGTTTGTGGATCCTGAACACTTGGACAGACAATATATGTGAATTTTGGACAGCAACCAGAGTTTTTCGACATTTATCACACTGTCTCGTGGAGTGCTGCCAATGAAATAAATGGCTTTTTCTTAGACGTTAGAAAACGCGTTCCTATTTCAATCTTCACTGATCGTCCAACCCTTCTCTTGCCTTTCTACATAAATTCTTTTTCTATTTTTCTTCTTTTCAACTTTCTTTTTCTCTTCTCTTGAATTGCTTGCCTTTATTTTCTTTTTCCTTTCCATTTTTCATTTCGTTTTTTATTTTTGCTTGAGTTCGTTATCAACTAGCCTTCCGCCATATTCGCTAAGGGTATGCTTCTTCTATGTGCTGTGTGCCTTCAGTACATAGCTCTCCACAATTTCCTGTCCGTTTTAACATTTGGTTTTGTGTATTTGCTATCTCTCCTACTTCCATGATTTGAATGCAATGTCAATACCCATCTCTTAACCACTTGACTCCAGTTCTTTTTACACCAGCCAGTATATCATCTCCTTTCTCTCCACCTTTGCAACTGTCATCACACCTGTATTTCTATTCTTCTCTTTCTCCTTTCTCGGACACCTCCTGTAACTGGTTCGTCGTTCTCTTTGCTCTCCTCCTATCCAATCGCATCAGTGGCGTTACATCCTTGCTTAGGGTGAAACGGTTTAAAAAATCATTGTTCTGCTGACCATTTCACAATAGCTTGGTTATGTGCTGCACTCCCCCTCTCTCTCCCTCTTCTCTCTCTCCCTTCTCTCTCTCTCTCTCTCTCTCTCTCTCTCTCTTGCCTTCAATATGCCCTGTGAGTGTCAAATTCTTCAAGCCCTCTTTTCACATTATTTACCCTAGAAATTTCAACAGTTTTTTTTCTGATACTATGTAGCTATGGGGATGTGCGTTGTGGTACAGTGGATATCGGCTCGGAACGAGAAACCGGGGAGCCGGGTTCGAATTCCAGTTGAATCCATTGTATTCACTTACGCGCAAATACCCTTGGGAAATGTATTAATCCGTCTCTTCCTTCCAGTTATGGGTTAAATAATAGGACAGATTGGGTTCTATAGCCTTGGTCGGCAACCAGTCTACCTCACAAAGCAATGGCAACCTACTGCGGGATAATCTTCTGCCCAGTCAGTATTGTCTCTTTCGAGACATGATCGCCCAAGCGTGTATCACGTATGGCACTTAACTGACTGACTATGTAGCAGTTCCTTTTTGCTTAGTAGTTGGTTTGCTTGTTTCCCGTTTCTTTAAAATGTCGTCTCAACTCACATATTCCGACCATGGATTTTTAGCACATTCTCTAGAACCACATTTCTGTCGACTCAAATTTCTTCTTCATCTTCGATGAGATTTTCCAGTATTCACTGGTTTATTTGAGGGACTCTATTAGATAATATTTCAGTATTATTTTCTTCGTTTCTATCGATTCTTTTTGTTTATTAATAGTTTGCTTATTTTTTTTTCTTTTTTATTTTAATCGTGTTACCCCAAGCAGGGCATTCCACTGCCACTATAGCGCAGGGGGTTACATAGAGGGATTGAGTATGGGAAATGTCAGAAGGAGGGTGATAGACGACTTAGGATGTATATAGGTAGAGAGTTGGAGAGAGTGGGAGTGAGTTAGTGTGTTAGGAGGTGTCTATTGACCTTACATTTAAATTCCTGGAGGTTGTAGCCGTCGGGGAAGCAAGCATGCGGTAGGCAATTCCACAGGCTGGAAGTGAGAGGAAAGAAGCTGTTGGAGTAGAAATTGAGGTTACATTTCATCGGTTTCACTGTAAAAGGGTGGGACCTAGTTACCAATCTAGTATCTTGTGCAAATTCACATCTAGGGGGCACCAAAAAGGCATCACTATTTGAATATCAAATGTGTTTACCTTAATCCTAAATTACACGCTAGGTTATCTGGCGTCTGTCTTCTCAGAAAAGTATGGTGCCAAACACTCAATAAGAACCGTAATTGATAGTTGCAACGCACCCTGTTCAAGAAAGCTCAGCTCTGTAAATTCTTCTACATGATCATCTGTGCAGCTCATCTTTTATTCATTTTTGTTTATTTGCCGTTTTCTTTTGTTTTGTTTTTTCTACCCCGCGTGCAAATTAGCGATAGTTTAAATAACACTAGAACCACGCATGCGCTTTATCTAATTTGCAAATGGCGCTCTGACCAGGCAGGTGAGACATCGTAGCAACTTAGTTAGAATTCCTTGATCTTATTACACCACAGGGTTGAAAACATTATACGAGCGAACTGGATGGCCAGACGAACTTGCTACGATGGGTATCAGTCAGTTATACATGATACACACTTGGATGATCATGTCTCAAAAATGACATGATTGGGCTGAAAATTTTCCCGACGTAGGTTGCTATTAATTTCTGTGATAGACTGGTTTCCAACTACGGCTATAGAACACAACCTCTCCTGCTATTTAACCCATAGCTGGAGGAAGAAGCTACGAATTAATACCTTTTCCAAGAGTATTTGCACGTGAATACAATGAATTCAGTTGGAATTCGAAACTCGGCTCTCTGACCTTTATTAAAATTGTTTCACAAGCTTAGTTTAACGTGACACAGGTTTACGATAGTTAAGCACTCAATACACACTGCTAAACTCGTGCGTGGCATGAAATATTAAATATCGTACTACGGTATGAATGTTTTTCTTTTTCCCAAAACACGTTTTTATTATCGCTTCCATGAATTGTAATTATTTTCTTTCATTTTGTTGCTGTGTTCTCTTTGATTTTATCCTCTTGAAACATTCGTTACAATATGAACTCTTAAATCCGGTCATTAATATTTTCGAAATATTAGGTTTCGCCAGTAGAAATTACTTATAATTTACTTTTGAAGATAATATTGATTAACACATTCATGGCTAACTTATTTGAAAGCGGTGTTTCTGTTTCTGTTTCTGTAATAGTTTCTTGTGGTAGGAGATGCGCGACTAATTTTATAGATATCGATTCGGTAAGTAGAATTGGCGAACCGAATTCAATTTCCATATCTGTGTGCTGAATTCACATTCTCACAAATTCACTCAGAGGAAAATGCATGAATCGATCTTTTCTTCCACAACCAATTATGTATAGGTTAAGTAACAGTATAGACTGTGTTCTTTAGGCTTGGGTGTAAACCATTCTATCAGATTTCGAATTTGAACGAGATACTAGATTAGCAACTAGATCCCACCCTTTTACAGTGAAACCGATAAAATGCAGCCGTAACTTCTACTCCAACAGTTTCTTTCCTCGCACTTCCCGACTGTGGAATTCTCTTCCAAACGATTGCTTCCCCAACGGCTACAATCACCAGGAGTTTAAATGTAAGGTCAATAGACACCTCCTAACACACTAACCTGCTCCCATTCTATCAAGCACTCTTCCCATCAGCCCAACTCTCATCCTCGCTATCCTTACTCATCTATCACCTTCCTCTTGACATTCCCTATGTCTAACCACTCCTTCTCTTTACCTTCCCCTATGTAGCCCCATGCGCAATAGTAGCAGTGGAATGCCTTGCTTGGGGTGAGATGATTAAAAAAAAAAAGATATAAAACTCTTAATTTTAAACTGTGAAAAAGTAACAGGAAACTACTCAAGAAGTGTGATTCACAGATAAAAAAAGAAAAATCCAAGGGAAGTCCTGACTTAAGGACACATGACCCAGTGGATATAAACATTGGTTACTTCCTGTGACTTGAACCAAAAAGTTGTGAGTTCAATACCAAGCTACAGCAGTGATGAACAAGTAACTTACAGAGTTAGAGGGAGATAATGATTTCAAAACAGGTACTACTACGCAAGGGATGAGAACGATATACCCCAGTGATCGTAATAAAGGGTTCGGTTCGAAATTCCTAATCCTTGAAAAAGACCGGAGTGTACAACGGCCGAAACGTCGTACAAATGGCAACTAAAATGAGGACAATAGTCCGAATAATGTAAATACTGTAAATGCTACCTCATCTCAGAAATATAGACAAATACATTCCATGTTGCTTTTGATATTTAAACCTCCAACATAAGGTCAGACGGCGAAATTTTGTGTCAGGCGTCAGTAAACATGTCGAGAAATGAGTAATTCATTCCTTCGTTTTTATTTTTCTATTTTCTAATCTCCATTCTTTATTTTCAGTTCGTTTGTATTTCTCAACGATATTATGCAAAACTCGGTTAGAGACAAGAACAATAAGCGCTAGGAAGATTCCTTTTTCCGGGTGGCTCCGGTAAACTTAGCTCAGTGGTGCCCCACTATGTATGAATTTTCTCGAGCCACAAGATTAGCAACTAGGTCCCACCCTTTTACTTTTGTAAAACCAATAAAATGTAAACACAAATACTACTCCGCTAGCTTCTTTTCTCGCCTGTGGAATTCCCTTCCATTTACATGCTTCCCCGACAGCTACAATCTCCAATAATTTAAATGTAAAGTCAATAGCCATCTCTCTCTCTCTCTCTCTCTCTCTCTCTCTCTCTCTCTCTCTCTCTCATCAGTATGGCATTTTCACTGAGACGGAAGCCAAAACCTCAGCTGCCGCTGACAAACCTAAATATTTAACCAAGTCCAGCTTCTTTTCTCGCACTTCCCGCCTGTGGAATTCCCTTCCATTTACTTGCTTCCCCGACAGATACAATCTCCAAGAATTTAAATGTAAAGTCAATAGTCATCTCCTATCTCACTAACCTGCATCCTCTCTCTCTCTCTCTCTCTCTCTCTCTCTCTCTGCTCCTTTCTCCGTCCACTCCACTCTCATCAGTATTCTCATTCTTCTCTTACCCACTTTCTGACACACCCTATAACCTGTCACTCTTTCTCATAACTTTCCCCTACTCACCGGTGGCAGTAAAACTGCCTTGCTTGGGGTGAAATTATATATATATATATATATATGTGTGTGTGTGTGTGTGTGTGTGTGTGTGTGTGTGTGTGTGTAAAAATATACTCAGTTATGATCTGAGATTCTGAGATTAAGGACAGGATGGTTAAATAAAAAGACAAGAGGAAAACTGTATTTAAATCGCCTACGCGTTTCCTCCCACCAATTTGCACCCCGGATTTTTCCCAATCTCACCTTTGCTTATGGAAATTATACTAAAACAGACTAACATACATAATAAAAAGTTCAAAGAAAACGGTTGAATTCCCTTCATTTTAACATCTCATGACTTTGCACTACACATGAAAGAATTCTAAAACTAAAATATTCTGTTAATGTTTTTGAATGATTTTTGAGCGTTTTTTATCGTTGCCAACACTGTTCATTTATAGATACGTAATTTAGAATAAAGCTCATTTCGTCTTTTTGCCTTGATAAAGTCCACCACAGGACAAAACGCGCAGGTGATTTAAATACAGTTTTCCTCTTGTCTTCTTTTTATTTAACCACATATATATATATATATATATATATATATATATATATATAAAGTTCTCTTTCAGCTAGCAAAGTTGTACCTCTTTGGT
>JBBBDQ010002053.1:920000-972285 GCA_037127315.1 Ascarosepion bandense
CTCTTTTTTTTTAGTTTTTGCTTCGGGTTTGGCTCTAAGTAGGTATAATTGTAGTTCTTAGTCTCAGCCATGATATCATTTACTCAGAGGACTTATTTAGCCTTCAAATTTCAGTTTACGACGAAAAACATTATTTGATATCGATACCAGGAAATCAAAATTTGACTTACATTCATTCATTTTTCTTTCAGTCTACGGTTTCGCTTTAACTGGAAACAACTATTGCTTTTTAATCTTTCGTTCCAACGTCCAAAGAGTCTGAGCTCCAGGACCATGGATTAGTTTTAAAGCTTTCATTACACCCGAGCAACGTCGGGCTAAACTGCTAGTAACTATATAATACCCGGCTAAGGTCCTGGATTTTCATTAATACACCAATTTTGATCTTTTGATATAGTTAAGTCTACAATTCGGTAGAATATCTTCGTTGTTTACAAAAATCTGTTGAAGTTTTTGAGTACCCTTGTATACCAGTGAGCCAGCCATAAGCTGATTCATTTGACAGTTAACTAATAGAAAGGTTAACCAATCAGAAGGCTCAAAACATTCAATGCGACATGTATAAAGGCAACCATATTTTCCCGAGTATTGGCGATATAGTCAGATTCAGTAGAGTGTCTAACTCGTGAGTGTTAATCTTTGACGTTGTTTCATTGAACAGATTACGTACTACGCTGTACTCTATATTCATAAACTATAGAGGACATGGTCAACACAATCATACACGGTATTTTAGCTTGAAATGGAGATAGGAATGGATCTCAAAATCTTAGAGTATATGTTTAGATTTTAGAACACACGCTTGTTTTCTTTTCATACCATTAGCCTATATTAAATGGATTTTCCTTAAGAAAAAGTGAATGTTACTTCTCTCATTAAAATATTGATTAAGCGCCGCATTCCGTGCAGAATTTTAAGCTAGCTAGTGTGATAGGATGTGCGTCGTGGCGCAGTGGATATCGTCTCGGAACGAGAAATCGGAGAGCTGAGTCCGAATTCCAGTTGAGTTCGTTGCATTCACTTACGCGCAAATACTCTAAGGAAAGGTATTAATGCGTACCTTCCATCCAGATATGGGTCAAATAAAATGACAGATTGGTTTCTATAACCTTGGTTGGCAGCCAGTCTACTGCAGGGAAAATCTTCTACCCAGTCAGTTATGTCCCTTTCGGAACATGGTCGCCCAAGCGTGTATTGCGTCTGGCACTTAACTAACTGACTGACTGTGAAGAGCTAACTGAGCCTCCGTCCCAAAACCAAAGAAAACTCTGCTTATAAAACAGTAACGATAATTTTGAAGAATAAACTTTGAATTTCACTATTCGCTACATGTTACTTAAAAATCTTGCTTTAACACTGATTCGACCTTGAAGTCCAATTCCGGCCAAAATAACCATTTTGGCGCGAAAGTCCGTCTTCCAATTCAAGCCAAAAAATTAAGTTCTTCAAATTACAAACTTTGCGTAATTTTAAAACCTCACGCCATTAAACCTTTTACTTGAAAACTGATTCCATGGCATACTGAAGAAATACAATTAATTTCTTCCATTCACAAAATTTTGGTAATATTTTAAACTGAATTTAAAACAAAAGTTGTTAAATTCACAAAGTTTTTGTGTTACTTTAAACTTCAATAGAAATTAAAATCTTTTAAAATCATTATTTTTTTCAGTTATTTTAAAAATTTTAATTTTTAACTATACGCACCTCATCCGGAAACCAATCCCAATGCTAAATGTTCAAGCACCAAAGGAATCTCAGAATTTAAATTCTGAGATCTTGCTGATTCCAAAAAGGTATATTATTTTTATGTGGAGCAAGTATGGCTCGACTTAGTAGAGTTTGAGACACACTAACGGACAGGTAGGATTTTCCGATTTTTTAAATATAGAAGGTGCACACAATAACAAGACTCGGAACTACTACATGAAACTTGAAAGAAAAAACATTTATTATATAAACATGAAAAAATTATAATAAAATACAGTTCTTACAGTAAAACATTCTTTGAAAAAGTTAACAAATCGAAATAAAAATCTTCGGCTCTTAAAAGAATTTACAAGACAATCTTACAATAATGAAAAGATTTTGAGAAAGTAACACAAAAAGTCGAAACCGGATGTACAAAACCGGATGCACAAAAATGAAACCGGATGTACAAAAATGAAACCGGATGTACAAAACCGGATGTACAAAAATGAAACCGGATGTACTAAAATGAAACCGGATGTACAAAACCAGATGTACAAAAATGAAACCGGATGTACAAAAGTATTTATACATACACATAACAAAACACTAAAAAAAGTCCAAGGCCTGCCATACAGTTGTCGCCACTAATAAAAAAAATCTATATGATTTTTATGAAGTCCTAACTTTCAAATGGCACGTGACAAAGTTTGGGCCCAATAAGATTATTAGTTTACAATTTACAGTTATTTAAGTGAAGTTACTGTTGCAAATTTTCAAAACAATGGAAAAATCTGAATTTCGTGTGTTGCTTTCTAATGGGAAAAATACTGTTCAAGCAAAGCAATGGCTTGATAAGTGTTATTCGGACTCTGTTTCGTCGGAAACAATGGTTAAGAGGTGGTATGCTGCTTTTAAACGCGGTCATACAAATGTTACTGACCGCTCAGGACGCCCAAAATCGGCAGTTGTCATGGAAGACACCAAAAAATCTACAAACTTGTTTTGGCCGGTCGTAAATTGAAGTTGCGTGAGATAGCATAGAAGTTAAACATATCAGAAGGCAGTGTATTCACCCTTTTGCATGAACATTTGTGAACGAGAAAACTGTGTTCAAAGTGGGTTCCGCGTTTGCTCAGTCGATCAAAAACAACAACGCCTTGACAATTCAGAGCATTGTTTGCAACTGTTTCAACGCAACAAGAAGGGATTTTAGCGTAAATATGTGACAATGAATGAAACATGGATCTACAATAATGCCTTTATAAAACTTCAAAGTCAGCATAGCTGAAATAACACAGTTAAGTTACACACTTCTCCACTTTAATTATATATATACAGTACTCTGCAAAAGTATTAAGACAACAACTATTTTGTCTTTTATGAGGCATATTGAAAGAAAATAAACAATTCAACTAAAGTAATTTTATTTTATTTACTCAACGAACGCTTTAACAAGATCTTTTATGAGGCATATTGATAGAAAATAAACAATTTAATTAAAGTAATTTTATTTGATTGACTCAACAAATGCTTTAAAAATACTTGCTACAAAATAAATTAAATATTTACTATAATAGCCTTTTTGTTTTGATCATAGCTTTCATTCTGTCAGGCACTGACATCACAAGCTTCTTCAGTGTATCTAATGGTATCTCCTGCCAAGCAGCTTGTATTTGTTCCCAAAGTGCGTCTTGCGAAGTAACTTTAGATTTATCTATTCGAGAGTGGGGGATAAGAAAAATATCCAAGGATATTAGAATAATGAGTAGTGTCAAAATAACTTGTTTAATAGGAAATGAGAATTTCTTTACACCCAGTTTTAAATAATCAATATTTATTAGCAATTTACTTAGCTTTTCGCCCTGTATTTGAATTTTAGTGAGGTTTTTAGGAAAATCACCCCTGTCCTAATACTTTTGCACACTACCGGTAGTGTTCAAAAATGTTAGGACAGGGGTGATTTAAACTTTATTTTGATGCCTCATAAATATAAAATAGTTCTTGTTCTAATACTTTTGTACAGTACTGTATATATATATATATATATATATATATATATATATATATATATATATAATTATTTCACCCCGAGCAAGGCGGACACGCCACTAATGTGCAGGGGGTTACATAAATGTAAAAAGATTAATTAGAAAAGAGTGAGGAGTACAAGCTAGTTAGAAAGGAACAATAGAAAGCTGAGAAAGAAGGTGCGATGACAGATACATAGGAGGAGAGAAAGGGAAGGTTATACAGGGGAGGGGAGAGAGCTAGAGGCCAGTGGTTAGTAGATGAGTATTAACTTTGCATTTAAATTTCTGGAGGTTGTAGCCGTCAGGAAAGCAAGAATACGGGAGTGAGTTCCACAGGCGGGAAGTGCGAGAGAGGAAGCTGCAGGAGTAGAATTGTCGTCTGCATTTGGCTAACCTGACTGTGAATGGGTGGGACCCAGTTGCCAGTCTGGTTGCACAGGTAAACACCTGTTGAGGAGGCATCAGTGACTTAAGCTCATCCGAGCAGAAGCCATGAAAATATATATATATATATATATATATATATATATAAAATACAACTTTGAAAAAGTCCTCTCTATTTTCTAACAGATGGATTTCGTGCCAAAGAAAATGTATTTGCGGGCAATTTTACTGCATGACTTTATTCAAAAGTAATCCGCGCTGAAGCACTCAAAATTTTTAAGTCATACAGCGACTATGCTCTGTCGGAAACAACATGCAGAGTATAGTTTACACGCTCCAGAAGGAATGATTTTGATAGACAAAGTGCGTTTTGGCACACCGAAAAAGTTCGAAGACGATGAACTGCAGACATTACTTCACGAAAACTCATGTCAGGCGCAAGCTGAACTTGAGGAATCATTAGGAATCGATCGCACAACAGCTTCGAAGCGTTTATATTATATATGTATCCTATATGCCAACAAACACTAAAAAATCTTCTCAAAGATGAAGGAGTGACTCCAAGCAACACAAATGTAGTTCTACAGGAGGATGCTGAGGATAATTTAAACTGAACATGTGAGCAACGACTAGGTTTTGTAAACGAAAAGGAAACTTATACTTATCATCGGAAATTGATAGCTGAGGTTTCTGGGACACGTAATGAAGAAGGAGGGCTTGGAGAATCTCATACTCACAGGATGGATAGAGGGAAAGAGTAATAAGGAAGAGCAACGTTAGACATACTTGATGGGCTTGAGCAAGTGAATGGCAGAGCAGCGTTTGGGAGAGAAACCAACGAGAAAAGTTAAGAGCCACAAAGGATAGGGAGATGTGGAGGGCTATGATCGCCTACGTCTTGAAAGGATTTGGCACATAAAGAAGAAGCAAAATGGTTTAGTATTTCTTTGATTGACTTATTCTTTTTTACATTAGGAATCGATCGCACAACAGTTTCGAAGCGTTTGAAACATTAAGAATGATTCTTAAGCAAGGACACTGAGCGTTGTCCAAGTTAATGCTGGGAAACGTCAAACGGCTTCTTGTCACGTGTGAACAGCTGCTTCAACGGCATAAAAGGGAAGTTTTTTGCATCTTATCTTGACCGACGATGAAAAGTGAATACATTACAATAATTCTAACCGTAAAAGATAGTGGGGTAGGCCTGGCTATGCATCAACATCGGCAATAATGCTGAATATCCATGGTTCGAAGCTTCTACTCTGCATTTGGGGGGATCAACTGGGTGTAGTTTATTATGAGCTCCTCAAATAGTGCGAAACTATCCCGGGATATCACTGTTGATTACAATTGATGTGTTTCAGCCGAGTATTTACGTTTCTTTTTTGTGCATACTTGCATTCACTTACGCACAAATGCCCTTGGGAAAGGTATTAATCCGTCTATTCCTTCCTGTTAGGGTTTAAATAAAAGGACAGATTGGGTTCTATAGCTCTAGATGAGTAAGGCTTCTACTGAGCATGAAGTAGGGGATCCGTTTTATATTTTTATGAAGTAATAAACCGATCCACCACTAATTAGTACTTAATAATATAATACATCTCTGTCCCACTAGCTATGAATCAAATAACAGGACAGATTGGGTTCTATAGCCTTGGCTGGCAACCAGTCTACCGCAGAAAGCAATGGCAACCTACTGCAGGATAATCTTCTTCCCAATCAGTTATGTCTCTTTCGAGACATGATCGCCCAAGCGTGCATCACTTATGGCACTTAACTGATTGAATATAATAGTTGAAATGACGAGTAAGGCTTCTACTAGGCATAAAGTGGGGGATCAGTTTAATATTGTTATTACGTAATAAACTGATCACTCAAAAATTAGTACTTAATAATATAATACATCTCTGCCCCCTCTAGCTATGAGTCAAATAACAGGACAGACTGGGTTCTATAGCTTTGGCTGGCAACCAGTCTACCTACTGCGGGATAATATTCCGCCGAGTCAGTCATGTCTCTTTCGAGACATGATCGCCCGAACGTGCATCACATATGGCACTTAACTGACTGACTGCATATTATAGTTGGAAACATGATTAAGGCTTTTACTTGACATAAAGTAGGGGATCAGTTTTATATTGTTATGAATTAATAAACTAATTAGTACTTAATAATATAAGTAATAAACTAATTAGTACTTAATAATATAATACATCTCTTCTCCCCTCTAGTCATGGATTAAATAACAGGACAGACTGGGTTCTATCGCCTTGGATGACAACCAGTCTACCACAGAAAGCAATGGCAACCTACTGCGGGATAATCTTCTGCCCAGTCAGTCATGTCTCTTTCGAGACATGATCACCCAAGTGTGCATCATGTTGGGCACTTAACTGACTGAAGAAAAAAGTCCGCTATATGAGCAGAGTCACTACAAAGGAATTGAGCAACATGACAACGGTAGGCCACATATTGTGAAACGGGTGAAGAACTATTTGGAAACGCTTATATGAGAATTGTACACCATCCCCAGTATTCACCAGACATTGCCCCGTCCGATTATCGCTTGTTCCGATCGATGGCACTTGGTCTGGTTGATCAGTACTTTCATTTTTATGAATATGCCAAAAAATTGGTCGATTCGAGGTTACTCCCAAAAGACATGTCGTTTTCCCGACGTGGAATTCAAATACTGCCAGAAAGATGGGACAAAATAGTGACTAACGATGGACAATACTTTTAGTGAAATTTTTATTACTAATTTTTGTACATAAAATATTAATTTCCATAAAAAATCAGAGAGAATGTTTTCAAGGTCCTAATATTTTTCCCTGAGCTGGCGTTTCTCGTGATTTAAAAAAAAAAAGAAAAAAATTATTTTTTAAAAAAATCGTTATTTTTTATAAAAGTCGTTTATTCTTACAATTCTTAGTTGAAAGTCAAAAGTTTTTAATGTGGTTTCTCAGTTATTTATATATTGCATTAAACTTATCATTTTCTGAAATGGTCAATTCCCTCGAGCACTGTTTCTTTTAAATCGCTAGCTTGCTGTTTCATCATTTGTGAAATTCGGTGAAAATCTCATGGAAATTTTGCCATGAACTTCTTGCAATTTTTTACGCCTCGTTTCTCTGCTTGAATGTTCCAATCCCGAAGGAGACAATCTTGTTTCATCGGTTAGCAAATTCATCTCGAAAAACCAATTCGATTCTTAGTCTAATTCTTCCCCTCCAAATCTGTATAAAACTTTATTCTTTGTATATTCAATTTGAGATCTCTTGGTTTTTATTCAGAGAGTTTTAGAATATAAATATTTTGTGAACGAAGCTACCAAGAACAGTATTATTTATTTTTGATTCGGAGAAACATTTTTATATTAAAATAAAACAAGACAAAATGTAAATCTGTCATAATTGAATTAAAATAATATTCTGTCTCTTACGGGCATAAAAGATGTTAAATATGGAAATCGATCAAAACAAAATAACACTTTTTTTTTCTTTATATGTTTTTTTTAAGGAGAAAATATCAGCAAATAGATGTCATTTAAATAAAAGAAAATATAATGCAAAAAATGTTTTCCATGTATTCATATGTGCTTCAAGTCAAATGTTGGGATACTAAAAATGAAAATAACAAGGAACAAAAAAATTCACCGAAACACCGTCGGAATTTTGTCATGAATGTGAAAGTATCAATCACTTGAAATTGTTCACAATAAATAGAAGTTCATTTATGAATATGAAATTTAAGCGAATTTATTGTCATTTTAAAAATTTCATTTAGTTTTCATAAATTGTCTATATTTATAAGGTGTTTGAACAAAAGAAACACAAAGACATAAACCCTTTGATACGACAAGATTTTTTTTACAGGAAAAAAGAGAAATTAATAACTTAAAGAAAAAAGCACTGACTGAATAACCGAATTTTTTTCAGGCATATTTCTGGCGTAAGATACTTCAGAAGAAATGGTACGCGTTCTTTAATTTATATTACGAATAACTGCTCGGATTTCTACGGCTTATTAAGTATTTACAGGTTATTTAAAACCAGAAACTATTTTTAGATTGTAAGAAATTTTTGGACAGTTATATTATATATGTCTTCCTATATGCCAACAAACACTAGACAATCTTCACAAAGATGAAAGAGTGACTCCAAGCAACACAAATGTAGTTCTACAGGAGGATGCTGAGGATAACTTAAATTGAACATGTGAGCAACGACTAGGTTTTATTAAACGAAAAGGAAACTTATACTTATCATCGGAAATTGATAGCTGAGGTTTCTGGGACACGTAATGAAGAAGGAGGGCTTGGAGAATCTAATACTCACAGGATGGATAGAGGGAAAGAGTAATAAGGAAGAGCAACGTTAGACATACTTGATGGGCTTGAGCAAGTGAATGGTAGAGCAGCGTTTGGGAGAGAAACCAACGAGAAAAGTTAAGAGCCACAAAGGATAGGGAGATGTGGAGGGCTATGATCGCCTACGTCTTGAAAGGATTTGGCACATAAAGAAGAAGAAAAATGGTTTAGTATTTCTTTGATTGACTTATTCTTTTTTACGGCTTATCACTCTTTTGCCGGTTATTTAAAGCCAGAAAATAATTTTAGATTGTAAAAATATTTTTAGAGAACATAATGCTTTAGTGATACAAGTTTTACTAATTAACCCATGGCTAGGGGAGAAAAGTGGATTAATAACTTTCTCAAGTGTATTTACGCTTGAGTGAATATAACGAACGCAACGGAAATTGGAACCGAACTCTCCGATTAACATTTCCGAGATATTATCGATTAGAACACCAGCACATCCTATCTCGGTACTGACCAGGTTCGACATTGCTTAACTTCAAATAATGTAGCCGTAAACCTTCTGCGAAAGAGGTACACATCTCCATACATCTTATCTATCTAAACTTATTTATAAATGGAACTTTGTCTGTGTATGTGTGTGTGTCTGTGTGTGTGTATCCGTTACCTATAGACTCCGAAACGGCTGAACCGATTTTCTTGAAGATTTACACAGCTGTACTATAAGCGTCTGCGAGTGTTCTTAGCTAGGTTTTGTGTCGAAATACCCCCGATAAATATGGAAAATCGATAATCGAATAAAAATCGGGTTATCGAAGGAGTGGTCCAAATTTAATCAAATTTGATACACTCATATCAAAGACATAAGAAACGATATTCAGAAGTCTCAAGGTTGCAGTTCTTACAATAGTGCAGAAAATCTATAATATATATATATATATATATATATATAAAAGGCAAGATGTTTGTGTGTGTGTCTATTTATCTGCCTATACGTCTGTATTTTTTCAGTCCTTTTATTTTAGTTTTTGCTTCGGGTTTGGCTCTAAGTAGGTATAATTGTAGTTCTTAGTCTCAGCCATGATACTATTTACCCAGAGGACTTATTGAGCCTTCAAAATTCAGATTTACGACGAAAAGACTTATTTGATATTGATACCAGGGAATAAAAATTTGACTTACATCCATTCATTGTTCTTTCAATCTACGGTTTCGCTTTAACTGGAAACAACTATTGCTTTTTAGTCTTTCGTGACAACGTCCACAGGACCATGGATTAGTTTTAAAACGTTCATTCCACCCAAGCAACGCCGGGCTATACTGCTAGTGTACCATAAACATTTGTTAAAATATTTCACCCAAATTAAGGCAATAAAGTCAGGATGGATGTAAGTAAAAGAGTCATTATTGAAGAAAGAAGATAAGAAAACAGACAGATGATGGTTATTGACATGCAATTAAATTTTTGAAAGTATGCAATTCTTAGCATGAGACCTAGTTGCCAAATTAGTACTTTTTTTAATCATTTCACCCCAGGCAAGGCATTCCACTGCCACTATTGCGCAGGGGGTTAAATAGGAAAAGATGATGAGAAAGAGTGGTTATATATAGGAAATGTCAGGAGGGTGATAGACGGGTAAGGATATTGAGGATGAGGGCTGCGTAGATGGGAAGCGTGTTTGAAAGAATGGATGCGAGTTAGTGTGTTAGTATGTGTCTATTGACCTTACATTTAAACTCCTGGAGATTGTAACTGTCGAGGAAACAAGTATGTGGAAGGGAATTCCACCGGCGGGATGTTCGAGAAAAGAAACTGTTGGAGTAGAAATTGCTGTTACATTTTATGTTTCACTGTAAAAGGGTGGGAACTAATTGCTAATCTAGTATCTCGTGCAAATTCGTACCTAGCGGGCACCAGTGATCTAAATTCATCGGAGCAGAAGCCGTGAAAGTATTTATATAAGAGGCACAGGGAAACCACGTCACGCCGGTGAGAGAGTGACTGCAGCCGGTCTGCCAAGTCAGTATCGATCACATTACAGATTCTCTGTTGTATTTTGTCAAGAACCCCGAGTAGAATAGCAGGGGCACCCGACCAGATGTGGCAACAGTATTCAATACACGGGCGGATGGTAGATTTATATATGTGCAGGATAGATTCAGACGGGAAAAACTTCCGGGCCCTGCAGAGAGAACCGACTTTCATAGCAGCGGATTTAGCAATGGCTTCGATTACTGCGGTTAAATTCGTAAAGCCTACGTATTAAAGCGAAATCAATTACCACCAAAGTATTTATAGAAAAGGCACGGGTAAGCTACATTTCAGCGGCGAGAAAAGTGTCAAGGGCTTTCATAAATGAAAGTAAATTTAAAAGATTGGTAGGAAAGAGAGTAGACTGAGCCGAGACTGGCTCGCTATTGTCTCTCTAATGGATTGAGCCTACGTTGCCTTGCTGTTGACTCTCTCTCTCTCTCTCTCTCTCTCTCTCTCTCTCTCTCTCTGAGTGAGACAGGAGGAAATATATATTTCTTCGCGTCTCACTCATCGAGAGAGAGTGACAGCATATGTATATTTGGGTAGCAATCTTTCTTTTAAACATGTTTCGTTAAAAACGACCGACCAGGATTATTTTATTAATTTTTTATTTATTTTTCCAGTATTCTTACATGTTTCTTTTTTTTTTTTTTGCTGGAGATAAGGAATGTAGAAATGTTCCATATTTTTTTTACTTTCAAACCGCTTTCAATCACTTCACTGGCCATTTTCAAGGATGTTATTTTCTGTTGTTGTTATTTTATCCTTATTTTGACCGTAATATAATTTTTGTGTTTTTGAAAAGGAGCATTCTTTAAAGCTATCAAGTGACGCGCATGAATAGACATCACGTGAACGTCTGCCTTTTTAAAAAACAAAAATTTTCCATTGATAAAATTATGTAAGGTTGATGGTACGAGAAAATTGTTTAATGTATAGTGCCTCTCTTACAGCAAGGTGCCTTTAATATTGTAATTTAAATAGTATTTTTGTATTTTCAACTTAAATTTTTCTTTTAAGTTCTCTTGTAGGTTATGAGTTAATATATGTTTTTCTATTGCACTATTGTTACATAGGCGGCATGTAAGGCGTCTACTCAGGGAAGTAGTAGTATGTCCAATATAGGTAATTGATTTATGACAAGAAACAATCTTGTACACAGCACTGAAATTTGTACACTATATTAGTCAACGATAGTATAGATTTGATGGGGTTATTTTGATTAGAACCAACAATATTTGCAGTTTCCATTTTCTATAATATATATATATATATATATATATATATATATATATATGTGTGTGTGTGTGTGTGTGTGTGTGTGTGTGTGTGAAAAGTGTATGTATATAATTATAAATATCAATATATATATATATATAAATATGTAATTTGTTATATATATTATGTTGTTTACATATTATATATGCGTGGTATTTATTTAAAAGCGCTCAATATCAGTGATAGAGCAAACATATTCATATAGATAGGTGTGAGTTTGTAACCCTGGGTTTCACGCTTTTGCGATCGTCAGACAAACTCTTCGTCAGATCGTCAGAGTTTGTCTGACGATCGCAAAAGCGTGAAACCCAGGGTTACAAACTCACACCTATATATATATATATATATATATATATATATATATATATATATATATATATATAAATTAAAATAGGATTAATTCAATGATGTTGGATGACCATTTCGATATGAAAATCCCCACGGGGGATAACACATCACCTCAGCAACAGAAAAATCCTTTCAGAAACTGGAGAAAAATCAGTCTAATTTTCCTTTTTAAATAGATTTGCAAAGAAATTAAAAAAAGAAAAAGAAAAAGATAAAACAAAATAAAATCAAATAAACAAGAAAAGAAAAATTGACATCGTCTGGGTTCGCAAAAATACGCAACGGTCTTTATTGTAGTATAGAAGATATATGATTTGTATTGCTGAATGCATGGTCATCAGAAAAAATAGCAGCCCAAAATGCCAAATACAGGTGGTGGGCCACTAAAATCAAGCAGGTAGAAAAAATTGAATATCTTGCATACAAAACAGCCGAAAAGTTCTGTCAGTTTAAAAAAAAAGACTGAAATATAAATATTATTTTTACATTTTAAGCCGAACTAGATATATTTGCGTTTAGTAATGTTGTTTACTACTCTGATGAGTTTTCCCACTTAGTACTTCGACTGCCTGAATTTAAGCGTGCTACCAAATTAGCAAAAAAGAACAGCTCAAAATAGCAAATACAGGTGAGAGATACTAAAATCAAGCATGTACAAAAATTTAAATGTCTGGGAAGTGTTCTAACAGAAAACGCAAAGTGCAACAACAAAGATCCGAAGGTGAATTGGCATGGCAAAGGTCGCGTTCCAGAAGCTAAGTAGAGTATTAAGAGATAAGAAAATTTTGATAGAAACAAAGAAAAGAGTACTGGATGCTATTTGATGTCAGTTCTTCAATATGGCAGTGAATGCTGAACAATCTCATCAAAGATGAAGGAAAGACTTGAAGCAACCGAAATGTGGTTCTCCAGAAGTATACTGGATATAAAGTGGGGGATCAATTTCAAATTACAATCAATATGTAAACTGAACCCTCACTTAGTTCTTGTCCTAATACTTTTGCACAATACTGTCTATATATATATATATATATATATATATATATATATACATTTGTGTTAAAAAGTGTTCGATACAATTATATTGTAGAACTTTTTGAATATTTTCCATTTTTAAACGAGTTATTTTGCTACCCAGATTTCTACTATGAGTGGTGTCTTCAGGTGATTTTTAATAACTGATTTTACTGTTTACCGTTTTTCATTGTAAGAACGCTGTTGTTACGTTGATTTATTTGAACGTTCACGTGGCAGGGAATTTATGAACGCGCAATGTTTAAATTAAACCGGATTATGAAGTTTTTATCCTGACACGCACACACACACACACACACACACACACATATATATATATATATATATATATATATATATATATATATAAGCGAGTTTTTACGCGAACTAGGTTTCTACCATAAACGGTGTCTTCAGGCAATTTTCAATAACTTATTGAAAATCGCCTGAAGACACCACTCATGGTAGAAACCTAGTTCGCGTAAAAACTCTTTTATATATATAAAATATTCAAAACTTATGCAATATAATTTTATTCAACACGTTTCACTTTTTAAACCAAATGTGCACTGGTCTATCCCAATTATGACCAAAAACTAAGTAATTAAACAATCAATCAATATACGTATATTTTGTCATCTGCAGACAGATCTGTTTCGCCGTATCACAGCTCATCAGTCCGGTTTGACTCCGATTGCTTTTTTACCCAGGATTGAAATCCAACCGAAATTGCGTCAGTCGGCGACTCTACCCCTGGGCTATGGGCGTTCGGTGGAAGTAGGCAGACTTATTGCACTATATATTGAAAATATATAGTGAAATAAACGTTAATTAAATGCATTGAGAACGTGCATTATTCTCTGATGCCATTTCTGATTTTCTCTTCTTAATCAAGTCATTTTTTTCTTTCAAAAATTTCCGAAAGTTTTCCAAGTAGTTCACAAAAATCTTCGTGTTAAACCTCATTAATAGCTTTTGCGTCAATTATGTGATTTTTAATCAGTGATTTTACCGTTTACCGTTTTTCTTAAGAACACTGTTGTTACGGTGTTTTATTTGAACGTTCACGTGGCAGGGAATTTATGAACGCGCAATGTTTAAATTAAAATGGATTATGACTTTTCCATCATGATACACACACACACACACACACACACACACACACACACACACACACACATATATATATATATATATATATATATATATATATATATCTACACGAATTTTTACGCGACCTAGGTTTCTACCATAAACGGTGGACAATCTATCCTGTTATTTAACCCATAACTTGAAGGAAGGGTATTTGTCCGTAAATGAATGCAAGGAATTTAACTGAAATTTGAACTCGGTACCTCGATTTGTCGTTCCGAGTCGATATCCATTGCACCACAACGCACATCCCAGAAATATAGGCACACCCTGAAAAAAAAAACAGAGGGTACAACGGCCGAAACGTCGTGAATATGGCAACAAAGATAAAGGCAATAGTACCAACAATATAAATCATGTATATGAAAGATATATTTATTTTTGTTTTAAGCTCTGACAACTGGAAAAGTGACACGTGCACATTTTGAACTAGCTAATTGAATGACATCTTTGTCGCATATTGAAGCCGACCCCACTTTTTACGTTTACAAATTCTCGTGAGGTGACAGTTTTGCGTGCGCACGATTTTCTTCTCGATAAAGAAAATAAGCCAAATACAACAAAAAGTTTCTAAAATGTCTCGATGTGTTTGGTAAGCATATCTCACAGACTAATTCTAATGTAGTGATTTCGATCCTCATTTGGGATTCATACTTAGAAACCGTACACCTGATCACTCTAATTTCAGTAAGTATCAATAATGGAATTTGAGTGAACTATTTGTTTTTTATGACTTATCAACCGCATCTTTTAATTTTGGAAATTGGAAGAAGATTTCGTTTTCGCGAGTGAATATTGAATCAAACTTTTTAAAATGATTTCCATATACAAGCCGTACTATATAACCTATAGATGGGGGGATTCATTGACAAGATTATGAATACAGTTGGCTAAACTTATTGTATTTTCGTCATCGCTAAATGTTATACGCATACACGCGCCTACCATATATATATATATATATATATATATATATATATATATATATATATATTACGCTCTCACACCCTGATTGAGCACTCTGGAAGAATGATAGACTTTGAAAAACAGTAGCTACTCTGGCGTGCACGCATCGCTCATTCAGTAAAATGAATTAAAACGAATTATAATGATAATATATGCGCTAAAAAGTCTGCCTTCTTCCACTGAACGCCCATAGTCCAGAGGTAGAATCGCCGACTGACGCCAATCCTGGGTTAAAAAGCAATCGGAGTCTAACCGTACTGATGAGCTGTGATACAGCGAAACAGATCTGCGGATGACAATATATATCTATATACACACACACACACACACATAAAATTATTTGTTTTAACATTATTTTTCATTTATACTCATATTTGAGTACATATTCTGTTTTCAATCAAACAGTATATTTATGTTCTACTGGCCCGATTATTTACGATAAATTTTGTACGAACATGAGCGTCATTCGACAGGATTCGAACCTGCGACCACTATCAACATACGGGAAAGCTACTAATTGATCTGGTGCGTCTTAGACCACTCGACCACGAATTATATCAGAGTCTAAACGAAGTCAATTCTATTCTACGCAAATAGCCATCTCTGATCTGAACTGTATCGTAATGTCAACAAATGTAAAACATACAATGTTACGGAAAATCCCGAAGATTAACGAAATGGTTTTAATGACCGACATATTGAAATTATTTGTTTCAACAAATTGAAAATAATGTTCATACAAATAATTTCAATCTGTCGGTTGCTAAAACCACTTCGTTAGTCTTCAGGATTTTCCGTAATATCATATATATATATTGATTGATTGATTGATTGATTGTTTAATTAATTAGTTTTTGGTCATAATAAAATTAGACCCGTATGCATTTGTAGAAAAAAGTGTTCAATACAATTATATTGTAGAACTTTTGAATATTCTTCATTTGTAAGCGAGTTATTACGCGACCTAGGTTTCTACCATGAGTTGTGGCTTCAGGCTATTTGCAATAACTGATTTTACCGTTTGCTGTTTTTTTTAAGAAGGCTCACTTAACAATTATTTTTTAACAGTAAACAGCAAACGGTAAAATCAGTTATTGCAAATCGCCTGAAGACAATATTTAACGGCCATAATTATTAGGCCACCCCAGTTTGTTTGTTTTTTTTTAATATTTATTGTGGATAATTCTAAATGAAAAGAGAATGGTTCTTTTGTTAATACTGCACAATAACATGTGCATCAAATGAACTGTTCTGGTGTCCAGTTTTTGTGCTGTCTTCCCCATGCTAGTCTCCTCTTCTTCCTGGCTGCCTTGTAAAATTTTGCAAAGTAATAATAAAAAAAGAACCATTCTATTTTCATTTAGAATTATCTACTTGGCAATAAATAGTAAAAATAGTATGAAATGCATCATTTTTTTAAAAACTGGGGTGGCCTAGTATATATATATATATATATAATACTTCAACTGCAATTTGCAAGGCTCACTTCATCCATGCGATTCTTCAGGTATATTATATTCCAGTCACAAGCAACTTACGGTTCACTAGCTTCTTCGCTCTTCCATGAAAAAGGAAGAAAACGCAGTGACCGATTCCTTTGCAAATATGAAGACCCACACGACTTAAAATGCAACGAGTTTTCGCTTCCTCGGCTCGTATATAGGTTCAATGTAAATTAAAATAAGGAAAATGCATAGCATTTTAATAAACACGAGTTCGCAACTTCCGGTATTGTTAGATACTGAGTTAAACTCTACTTTTATCCTGTCGAGAAGTAGCGGGAATGTGGTTTTTCTTGTTATATATATATATATATATATATATATATATATATATATATATATGCGTGGATGTATTATATGACAATAATAGCTACGAAAATTTTTCCATTCTCCTACCGGCTCCACAAAGAAAATATAAGAATATTGAAAAACAATAAAATTTTTCCATGTTTCTCAAATCTACAATACGTATGTAAGTATGTAACTAAATTAATGGAGTATCGGGCTACACACTTATTGTTGTGGTTTTGTGTTACTTTACGAATAGGTTTCCATAATTATTAGTTTATCGTTCTAACTCGACGGAGCATGCGTCAATCCCCTCACCATGTACACTTACCACAAATCGTGACTTTTAGAAACATTCCCGCTAATAATCGGACGATGATTGTTTGAAGTGATTTTCTTTTAGAATAAACCGGCTTTAATTAGATAAAAAAAAACGTTAGAAAACTAAAAGCCCCCAACCACCTTAATTCTAAGAACCTATGTCGCGCATAAAATATGTATGTTTATTTGGTTTGGATTTTAAAAAAATATAAGAAACAGAATGCTAACTATCTCTATCTTCCCAAACAGCAATCTGATACGTTAACATTGCAAAACAAACTAAAAATATATTTTAAAAAGTGTCGATATGATTGTTTTAAAAAAAAGCTTATTCGAATTTATGAAAAAATCACCTTTATATATATATATATATATATATATATATATATATATAAAGGTGATTTTTTCATAAATTCGAATAAGCTTTTTTTTAAAACAATATATATATATATATATATATATATATATATATATATATATATATATATATATATATAAGGAATAAATTGATTATATATATTCACAGTATGTGCGTTCTGGTGTAGTCGATATCGACTCGGAACTAGAAATCGAGGAGCTGAGTTCGAATTCCAGTTGAATTCATTGCATTCACTCACGCGCAAATACCCTTAGGAAAGGTATTAATCCGTCTCTTCCTTCCAGTTATGGGTTAAATAACAGGACAGATTGGGTTCTTTAGTCTTGGCTGGCAACCAGTCTACCGCAGAAAGCAATAGCAAACTACTCTTTCGAGACATGATTTCCCAAGCGTGTTTCATGTATGGCACTTAACAGACTGACTGATTCACAGTATAAGCCAAAATATTTTAAATGTTTTTCGTTACTACGTTACATTTCATGACAAAGCTACTTTTTCACATATTTTTTATGATGTTTTGACACACAATCAACCTTCTTTTTTAATTCACATTCACCTCATGCAAGGCAATAAAGACACTAAGACACAAAAGATTACATGGTGTGGAAGAATTAAAAACAGAAACATTAATAATGAGCTGGAAGAGGAAACATTAATCAGATGGACATAGCGATTGACATTAAAATTTTGCGAATCAAGGTTGGCTGAAAAGCATGAAGCTGGAAGGGAGTTCCACAAACGAGAAGTGCAAGAAAAGAAACTGCGAGCATATAATTTAAAGTTACATCGGTAAATGTTCGTTTTAGGTGCCGACGGCTTTTCCCCTTCAAATTTATCCAAAATAGCATTATTTCTGTGCAAATGTATTTGCTGAACTCAAATTAACAATTAGTTATTGAAGAAACTTACCTTTTTTGCTTTGAAAGTCCATAAAAAAACGAACTATATCTTGCACTTTTTCTCTCCCGTAACTCTCACGACGTCATGCAATTAACTGCAGAATGACGTACTGCGTAGGCAGAATTTTCTGTCAAATTTTGGTTGTTTTTCTTCCTTTACTGAAACTTCTGGCGATGTACTTCCTGTAATGAAAGTAACAAGCGTAGAAATACAATAGCGCATTACTTTTTTACCGGAAGTACATCGCCGGAAGTATCAGTAAATGAAGAAAATCTGCCAAAATTCGTTGCATTACGCAGTACGTCATTCTGCAGTTAATTACATGTCTTCATGAGAGTTATGGGAAAGAAAAAGTGCAAAATATAGTTCGTTTTTTTATGGTCATTTAGATAAAAAAAAGGGTAAGTTTCAATAACTAACAGTTGATTTGAGTTCAGCATCTACATTTGCACAGAGATAATGCTATTTTGGATAAATTTGAAGGGGGAAAGCGTCGGGACTTACAACGAAAATTTACCCTATATTGAAAATATTGAAAATATTGAAATATTGAAAATATTGAAAATATCGATATTTATTGCTTTAAAAAAAAATCTTTCATAATGGTTGAACTTTGTATCTTTTGTAAGACCGGTTAGGCCAACAGGCGGATAGGAAGTAGACTACCACCACCACCTTTAAATTTTCTACCTTTTTGTTTTTACTTTTTTCAGCGCAGTTCTATCGTTTATTCCATAAAGTTTCCGATTATCACAAAAAAAATTGAAAAACTTGTCAATATTTAAACATTTTTAGCGGGGCTCAGTTTCTCAAACAACGATCCTCCATTTTGGAATCACTCGCGCTGGTGTTGCTTTGTTTTGGTCTTGTTTTTGTCTTTTTCAAATTTTCTTTAGTTCTTACGATGTCATCTTCCTCGGAAACTCCAAGAATGGCTTTTTTCAAAAATTTCACAAAGGATTCAGTAGATGAATATGCGCAAGCAAAAAAGTTAATTGCACAGGATCGATTTACTATAAGGTTGTATGAAAAACTGAACCCGCCACTAAAATTGTTTAAATGTTGACATTTTTACAATTTGTTTTTCTTTTCTTTTTTTTTTTTTTTTTTTGTCAATCGGAAAGTTTAGGGTTTATTTGATAAAATTGCACTAAAAAGTTAAAAAATTGATAATCAACAAATTTACAGGTGGTGGTAATGTCGTATCGGCGTGTGGTTCCAAAATGGAGGATCGATTTACTATAACGGTATATGAAAAACTGAGCCACCCTTCCCAAGAATTGTTTAAATATTGACATTTTTCCAATTTTTTTTTTTTTTTTTTTTTTGTCAATTGGAAAGTTTAGGGTGTCACCGATGACATTGCACTGAAAAAGAGTAAAAGAAAATGAAAAACAACAAATTTAAAAGTAGTGGTAGTCTCCTTCATGTCCGCCGACAAATGCGTTGGAGGAGTTCATTCTTTATGGCTATTCATTGAATGGCTGAACAAAGAATGTTTATTTTTCTTTACGTTTTGTGAATTTGAATGATCACAACAGAAATGGTTTGATTGGTTGGTTGATTGATTGGTTTTCTATATCAAAATCAATAGATTATTCAATGCAAAAATTTTAAATATTTGTAAGCACTTTATTTTTTTGTGATGGGAGATAGTAATGGCTTAGTGATACAAGTCTTACTAATTAACCCATAGATGTGAGAGAAGAGGTAGATTCATACATTTCTCAAGTTTATTTGTAAGTGATTTTAACAAACCCAACTGAAATCGGAACCCGGCTCTCCGACTAACAATTTCGAGCCAGGACCAATTACACCACCCTCACATCAAGCTTACAGCACCTAATATTCACAAATACTCATCCATCTAAGTACTGGCAAGGTGAGACATTCCTTAACTGCTGTTATCGTACAGAACTAAAGGATGTAAATCATTGTTTATTCTTAAAGTAAATGTTATATATATATATATATATATATATATATATATATATTAATACAGGTTTCATTGAATAATATAGACAAGTTCTGTCTATTTATTTTGTGTAACATCCTTTCGTATGATCTGATTAGCTTGATAGTGTTGTCATGGAAGGACGACAAGAAATCGCAATAATTGTTGATTTTTTTATCAGGTTTGAGCTTTCGGCTTACATAAGCCATTATCAAAGGATGAACATTGAATATTCAGTGAACATAGAATATTTAATTTAGTAACAGAGTGGAGTTATACAGAGAAAATTAAACAGGTCCATTTTTTGCGTCGCACGTGGCTGCAGGCCGAGAAGGAATGGTGGTAGTGGGTTTTTGTCAAATGAGTGTCCAGTGGCATGAGGGGATTGGTCTGGGAACTGCTACTACTATGGTGTAGTGGGTAAGTATAATAACTATGACCTCTCCCGTCGATCATAGGCATTGAAGTTTGTTAGTGGAGGTGTCGAAATTATAACTAACATACTTCAATGCCTATATATATATATATATATATATATATATAACATAAATATGTTATAATATCACAAAAAAAGTAGACATTTTGTTTCGACACTATCTGTGTCTTTTCAAGTGATGAGGTTTATTTCAAGTTGAATAGTTTTAAAAGGTTCAAGACTAGCCAAGCCCCATCAATCAGGAAGGAATTGTTACATAGACATAGTGGACCATTCAAAATAAAGTAATTTCTAACTTGAAGAATATGAGAATGGACTCTAAAAACAATTTATTGGAGCATTATTATTAATATTTGATTAAAACAGAGATCAGCATTATTAATCGACTATTAAATTCATTTTACTTTATTTTTACTGCGAATTTTATCGATACCTACCCTATATATATATATATATATATATATATATATATATATATATATATATATATAGGTAGTGCTCCTTCATTCAAATGAGTTTCATTGAATATTATAGACATATTGGGTTTATTTTTATAATTCAATTTTTCAATTCCCGAATCAGTTTTTTTTATACTAACATGAAATTCATCAAGGAAGGCAGCGTAGTTTTTTCCTACCCAAGTACTTTCGATCTCCTCTAGGATCATGTTCAGGAGTAAATTACAACGACAAACTTCGATGTGATGGCGATTTTTTTAAATTCACTTGTTAACACAGTTTGTTATAACTAAAAATTTTAAAATTGATATTTAGATGTTATAACGGTTATATATATAAATATGGACTCTCCCGTTGATTTCGACGTATAAGTGTCTAACCTCAGTTAGACTACCACACAGAAAATTGTTTAGAGTGGTGAAGGATTGTGTAGCACCATCCACACTTTTTGGGACTGCTGATAACAAACAATCGGCGCAGAAGTATGATTGCATGAACAGCAGATCTCAGTTATTTAACCCATAACGGGAAGGAAGGGACGAATTAATACCTTTCCCAAGGGTACCAGTGCGTAAGTGAATGCAGTGTGTTCGACTGGAATTGGAACACGTTGGTGGCTATAGATTTATGTCATCACTCCTAAACACTGTTTTGTCATCTTTTTACTCAAGCCGGATAGATGGGCCATGCATTTTTTCGCTGTCCCCATTGCCTTTAATCCGCCCTGTGAGTATCATATTTTCCAAGTCCTATTTCTATATTATGTACCCTAGAAGTTGCAACTCTCTCGTTCTAAAGCTAATTATAAGTGTATTATACGTTTGCTTTTTCTCTAAGCCTTGATTGCTGCTCAAATATTCGGTCCGTGGTATTCTCATCATAACGCATTTTTTTTCTACAAAATTATTTACATTACATTAAAAGCGTAACAGTCATTAACAGATAAATAGCATTTCAATGACTTCATGTTTTTTCCGGTACAACGCTTCTCAAGGTAAGATAAAACAACTCAATTCATTAACAGATGTAATATCTCTATGCGCTAATTTAAACGTTAATCATTAACTCGAAACAAAATTGAAACCAGCTCTAGACTAATATAAAGTGAAAACTTTTAATGTAAATTTTTGTTTTTTATTTTATATTTTTATGATTCTTCTGTTATAAAATGGTGTCTGTGAAAAGATAAACTTCGGGAAATAAACTAAGCCAATGCTACCAAAGGGTATATCGTTCAAAATAGTAGAGGCTTTTACTGTCTCAATATTCAAGACAGATAGATACACAAACACATGTACAGTGGGGTGAAATAAGTGTTCGTACACATGAAAATCTAAACTTATTTATAAATGGACCTTTGTCTCTATGTGTGTGTGTGTCTGTGTCTGTGTGTGTCCGTTACCTATAGACTCCGAAACGGCTGAACCGATTTTCTTGAAAATTTACACAGTTGTACTATAAGCGTCTGCGAGCGTTCTTAGCTAGATTTTGTGTCGAGGTACCCCCGATAAATATGGAAAATCGATAATCGAAAAAGTCGGGTTATAGAAGGAGTGATCCGATTTTAATCAAATTTGATACGCTCAGAGGCAAAGACATTAAGAAATGATATTCAGAAGTTTCAATGTTGCAGTTCTTACAATAGTGCAGAAAATCGATAATATATATATATATATATATATATATATATATATATATATAAGGCAAGATGTTTGTGTGTGTGTGTGTGTGTGTGTGTGTGTGTGTGTGTGTGTGTGTGTGTGTGTGTTTATCGTCCTATATGTTTGTATTTTTTCAGCCCTTTTATTTTAGTTTTTGCTTCGGGTTTGGCTCTAAGTAGGTATAATCGTAATTCTTAGTCTCAACCATGATACAATTTACTCAGAGGACTTATTTAGCCTTCAAATTTCAGTTTACGACGAAAAAGCTTATTTGATATCGATACCAGAAAATCAAACTGTGACTTACGTCCATTCATTTTTCTTTCAGTCTACGGTTTTGCTTTAACTGGAAACAACTATTGCTTTTTAGTCTTTCGTGCCAACGTTCAAAGAGACTGAGCTCCAGGACCATGGATTAGCTTTAAAGCTTTCCTTACACCCGAGCAACGCCGGGCTATACTGCTAGTATTTAACATTTTTACTCCTTGTGTATTACCTGAACAAAATAAGAATAAATTTACTGTATTAGAGTACATACTCGCAATATATGCATATAAAACTAAATCATATTCTAAGTTTATGAAAATATTGCAAAATCTTAATTTTCAAGGGTAAAATATCGTACTGCATAAAATCCTGTTATCTCCATTTAATACTTTGTAGCAAAGCCTTCATTACCTTCAGCAGCAACCAATGGCTTCCTCGAGTCTTTAATTAATAATTCGCATATTTCAGTAGGTATTTTGTTCCATTCTTTCTGGAAAATTGTCTCCATACTTGTGATGCTTGTTGAACCTCTTTCCCGGATTTTAATTTTCAAATATCGCCACAAGTTCTCTATTTGATTCAATTCCGGGGACTGACTCGGCCATTGTAAGATGTCAAAGTTGTTTTCAGCGAGCCACTTCTTTGTAGTCTTAGCAGTATGTAAGGATCATTGTCTTGCTGAAAAATCCAATCAAGAGAAAACCCAAGGTTCGCTACAGAAGACATTAAATTTTACCTTAGGATTCAATTCTGAGGACTGACTCGGCCATTGTAAGATGTCAAAGTTGTTTTCAGCGAGCCACTTCTTTGTAGTCTTAGCAGTATGTGAGGATCATTGCCTTGCTGAAAAATTCAATCAAGAGGAAACCCAAGGCTCGCTACAGAAGACATTAAATTTTACCTTAGGATTCAATTCTGGGGACTGACTCGGCCATTGTAAGATGTCAAAGTTGTTTTCAGCGAGCCACTTCTTTGTAGTCTTAGCAGTATGCTTGGGATCATTGCCTTGCTGAAAAATCCAATCAAGAGGAAACCCAAGGCTCGCTACAGAAGGCGTTAAATTTTACCTTAGGATTCAATTCTGGGGACTGACTCGGCCATTTATAAGATGTCAAAATTGTTTTCAGCGAGCTACTTCTTTGTAGTCAAAGCAGTATGTAAGGATCATTGCCTTGCTGAAAAATCCAATCAAGAGGAAACCAAGGCTCGCTATAAAAGGCATTAAATTTTACCTTAGGATTTGTTGGTATTTTCTGCATTCATTTTACCGTTAATAATTTTACCGTCTGTCACTGGCAGTTTACCGACTCCTCTCGCAGAAAAGCAGCCCCAAACCATTATAATACAACGACCATATTTGGCAGTTGGCATTGTGTTCTTTGGTGCGTATGGTTCGCCATCTTTCCTCCGTACATGATTCTGAGAATCACGAACAAACAATTCAATCTTCGCTTCATCTGTCCATAAAATTCTTTCCCAGTAAGAATTTGGCTTATCTTTATGCACTCTTGCGAATTATAACCTGGCATATCTGTGCCGTTTCAAAAGAAGTGGCGTCTTCCTTGATGTGTAGTGCATTACTTACTCGCTTAGTAACACGAAATCCTGATAAACGCAAATCAATCTGAAGATCTTCTCGGGTGGCCATTGGATTTTTTGGATCTGCCGTCCCAACGTTCTTTGTCATCTTGAAGAGATCTTCCTAGGAGTACCTGGTCTGGATTGGTTCTTAACAGTACCACGTGCTTTAAATCTTTTTATGAATTAACTATTTGTAGTTAATTCATAAAAATATTTAAAAGATCTGGGGATATTTCGGTAAGTTTTTCCATCTTTCCAGAGATTAACGACCAGTTCTTTTTGTGCGTTAGTCAATTCCTTACGTCCAGCCAAAATTGGAACCGCTTTCTATGAGTACTGATTGCAGAATGTCTCAGTTTTAATCTGAAGGTTAGACTAGAGTTAGTGAACATTCTAGAGCAATCTAGAATATTCTACTCTGAAGTTTAACAAAGATCTACTGCTTTATAATGCGAAATTGATACTTTACGAACACTTTTATCGTCCACAAAACATGAAAACGCATACATTTTTAAATATCAATGAATTGTTTCTAATTCTACGCCCCAAAATACAAGTATAACATTGTTATTTGTGTTTTTCATTTGCTAAAAACGTGGTTAACAAACAATTTCTTGATATGCCAACTTTTGTTCCCCGTCCACAGTATATGCAATGTTTGCATATCTAAATACAGAAACAGATAGAGTGATATGAACTGGATTAGATAGATAGATAGATAGATAGATAGATAGATAGATAGATAGATAGATATCAACAGACTGAGATAGATATGAGCAGACTGTGATAGATAGATAGATAGATAGATAGATAGATAGATAGATAGATAGATAGAAACAGAAACAGACTGAGATAGATAGATAGATAGATAGATAGATAGATAGATAGAAAGAAACAGACTGAGATAGATAGATAGATAGATAGATAGATAGATATGAACAGACTGAGATAGATAGATAGATATGAACAGACTGAGATAGATAGATAGATAGATAGATAGATATGAACAGACTAGATAGATAGATAGATAGATAGATAGATAGATAGATAGATATGAATAGACTGAGATAGATAGATAGATAGATAGATAGATAGATAGATAGATAGATAGATATGAACAGACTGAGATAGATAGATAGATAGATAGATAGATAGAACAGATAGAACAGATAGATAGATAGATAGATAGATAGATAGATAGATAGATAGATAGATAGATATGAACAGACTAGATAGATAGATAGATAGATAGATAGATAGATAGATAGATAGATAGATAGATATCCTAGCTTTCTTCGAAAATAACCTCAACCCTATAATTTCTTTCTCTGATTTCTGGATCTCTGGTTACCTTTCTTTAAAAAAAATCCAATACCCACATGCATAGCCTGGCTCTTTATGCCAGCAAATATCTACTTCTGGTTAGAAAGATCTCTCTTGAATCTCATGTCCACTCCTATATGTCGCCGTCTCTCTCTACTAAACTCAGTAATCTATGTCTTTTTTCTATATAGTTCCCCCTCCTCTCCTGACTGTTGCATGCTAGATATTATTTCAGGCATTATAGACAAGGCCATTACCCTGCACCCATTCGCGAATATATTTGTGTTCGGTGACTTTAATGCCCATCATGACAAGTGGTTTTGAATCGGTAGGGAGATGGTGAATATTTATTAAATCGGCCTTGTGTCAATATAACTGTTATGGGACCTACCCTTTGTACCATAATGAACTCTTCTCATGACTATAAATATCGGAAGTCTTGTCTCAAGTGGACGTTCGGCAATTGAAGATTGACAGAAGAGTTGAGTTGGTCTCCACTGGGCAGTCAGTCTGACGTGTAATACTTTTACTTGTTTCTTGTAAATAAGTCTTTGTTATACTAATACCTGAGTTGTGTTTTCTTCCGAACCTATTCTGGTACACAACACTAACTAACTAACTAACCAAGATTCACTATTGGCGGCCACAATATTAACATTATAAGACATAGAGATGACATAGTGTTGATAGCAGACACAGAAAGAAAAAAATATAGGATGAGAATTCGATGGAAAAATGAGATAAATTAAATAATTTGGAAAACATTTATTTTTGGTATATTCCCTGATGAACCAACATCATCAGAAAAAAGAGTTTTTCTTTAATAAAAGGAAAATTTCAATTTTTGTGAAAATTAGAAGACCTACCAAGATTCCAGTTGAATTCATTGCATTCACTTGCGCACCAATACCCTTGGGAAAGGTATTATTCTGCCTCTTCCCTCCAGTTATGGGTTAAATAACTGGACTGATTGGGTTCTATAGCCTTGGTCAGCAACCAATCTACCACAGAAAGTAATAGTAACCTACTGCGGGAAAATGTTCTGCTCAGTTAATCATATTTCAAACATTAACACCCAAACGTCTATCACGTATGGTACTTAACTAACTGTTATGGGACCGACCCGTTGTACCATAATGAACTCTTCTCGTGACTATAAATATCGGAAGACTGTTTCAAGTGGACGGTTCGGCAATTGACGATTGACAGAGGAGTTGAGTTGGCCCCCACTGGGCAGTCAGCCTGACGTGTAACACTTTTATTTGTTTCTCGTAAATATATCTTTGTTACTCTAATACCTGAGTTCTGTTTTCTTCCGGACCTATTCTGGTCCCCAACAATAACCGAACTCCCTACAGCTTAGGTTTTATTCGTTATCATCAGAAGATGTGTCAGCAAATTGGAATGTGTAGATTTGTGGAAGAAGATAAGTATACTTTTTGCGTGTTTGAATATAAATTTATTAATTGAAAAGAATAACATGAATTATTAGAACTTAAAGGGAAATAGTATTAAGAGGTTAAGGGTATCAAGAGAGTTCGAAGTAGTCCTTGCACGAGCGAGTTTATGTGTACGTTGGTAGGAAGTGAGTGGTGAACGATGAAGAAGTTGATAGAGTAAGAGAGACGATAATAATAACGATCGCTTGACGTTTGTCAAGGGTACATGTTAATTACGCGCCTCATCTGAACTCTCTAACAAGGGTCAAATTTTGCCAGTCTTTTATTTCGTTTGGGAATTCACTCCCGGGTGTGATTCTGGCCTTTCCATTGGACGACAAACATTTCGCGTCGAGGTGTGAAATTTCACGAGTTTTGTGTGTGTTTGGCAAAGTTTGTAAATTCAAGAACATTCGGTTATTTCTAACAATGAGTCAGATTTAAATTTTCAAATCTAGAATTTGTTTTGTTTACTACAGTTGAAAAATTGTCACCGGTCTTGATGGAGTTCACACGCTGAACTTCTCAGTCACTCAGTCTTTAACCCAAGTAAAGGAATTCCAGATGCGTTTCCCCAATAACCCTGATGGACATGCTTCTCTTCTAGATCTCTTCCTTACTTCTATCGTTGACTCTTGTCATGTTATGCAGCTCTGCCCCCTTGGCAACGCTGATCATGCTGTCCTGTCTGTAAATATCTGTTTCTACCTCCCTCCAGCAAAATAACTTCCTGCTATCAACGACTGGACTGCGACTCGTTCCGTGATTCCCTTTGCGAAGTCCCTTCAAACAAAGTTTTAATCTCCCTGTTTAAGGCCTCGCCTCTGAGGTTTCCTCCTAAGTGAAAGCTGCATTAGTGCTTTCTCCCTAACTTGGATATTCTGACTTAAACGGCGTTCATCTCCTTGGTTTTCTCATGCCTGTTCGGTTGCCATCACCCCAAAGGAATCATTTCTTTCAACTTTACCGAAGGGCCATGTCTGATCACAATAGACGCCTCTTTGTCTCGGATCGTAATGAATGTAAGCGTGTCCTAAATGATATTAAGCTGTTGTTTGTTGATAGAATGAAGCCGCGTATAGCATTTCGCAAATTTGGTTCCAAAGATTACTGGCGGCTCTGAAAGCGTGTGCTGAACAACAGCAAACCCTCCATTCCTTATCTAATCAATCAGTTTGTTGTCCTCACTTCCACAGCCGAAAATGTTGAGTGCTTGGCTCACAAATTCTCTTCCAACTCCGCACTTGAATCGTTTTGAATACCCACACAAAATTTCCTACCAAGAACTGAAGCTCAACTTATATGTATAACCTGTCTCTGCTCATTATATAAATTCTTAGCTTGACTTCCACAATGCAAGCAGAAGTGAGAGAATTCCAGTTATTGTCCTAAAGAAATATGCCCCTGAGCTGACTCTGGTCTTGTCAAAATTCTATAACTGCTGCCTCACTGCTTCTTACTTTCTTGCTAGTTGGAAGTCTTCCTCTGTAGTTTCTGTCTTGAAGAACTTTGGGGGGCCTTCTGACCCCTCTAATTATCGCTCTATTTGTCTCTTACTTCTTTTTGGCAAGTATTCGAGGTTTTATCACCGCTGAAATAGTTAAGCATCTCACATCTTACAAACTTCTCTCTGACAAACAATATGTCTTCCGCTCCACCAGGTCTATCGCTGATGTTCTAACAACAGTCACTGAATGTATATATCAGGCTCTTGATAAGAATCATGAAGCCTGTGCTGTTTCTCTTGATATCTCGAAAACACCTGACAAGCTTTAGCATTCTGGCCTGTTGCGCAAGTTCAAAAGCTACATTATTTCTGGACGATTGTTTGACTTAATCTAATCGTTCTAATCTAATCGTGAAATAAGGATCATTTTTAATGTGTAAGCTTTTAAATCCTTACATAAGAATGCGGTCGTCCTTGAAAGGCTCTGTCCTAGGTCCTAGGTCCTACCCCTTTTCTGATTTTCATAAATGATGTAATCAGCTACCCAAGTAGCTATTTATGCAGAAAATCTGCCAAGGTTGACAAAATAAACCTCCTCGTTACTCTTCAGAAGGACCACCGATCTGTGATAGAATGGGGTAGGAAATGGCTCGTAAGTTTGAATGCCACCAAAACAAAATGTCTCTCCTTTAACCACCATAGGGAAAGTTTCCTACCTGTTATTAGAATGGATGACGCTTGTCTACTAGAGAGTGACACACTCTATATCCGTAGCCTCACTCTCTCAGCCTTAAATGAAATTACATCGAATCTATAGCTGCATCTACTACTAGGGTTACTGTGTCGGGCTAGAAAGGTTTTCTTATCAGAATTCATCTTGTAAATTTACCATTCGTTGGAGCCCTGAATACTGTTGCCACATCTGGTCAGGTGCTTCTGCTATTCATCTTGAGGTTCTCGACAAAGGAGGATCTGCAATGAAATTGATCCTGACTTGGCAGCCCACATTCAGTCACTTTCTCACCGATGCGGCTTCCCTCTGTTTTTTTCCAAAAGTATTTTCACGGTGATCTTCTTTTCCTGGTGCCTCTACCACATCTTTTGTACGCGTGCTGCTAGATTGGCATGAAGCTGTCACCCTTTTATCGTCGAAATAGTGAAATGTAACAGCCTTTTCTATTCTAAGAGTTTCTTTTCTCGCACTTCCCGTTTGTGGAATTTCTTTCCGCTTGCTTGCTTCTCTGATAGCTACAATCTCTAAAAGTTTAAATGCAAAGTCAACTGCCATCATCTATCTCCTTGACTCTCATCCTTCTCTCATCCTTTTTTTCGACATTCCCTGTTCCTTGTTTCTCTCTCTCTCTCTCTCTCTCTCTCTCTCTCTCTCACACACACACACACACACACACACACACACAAACACACGCGCGCACACACACACACAAACACACACACACACACACACTGTTATTCCTGGCACACCAGTGACGGTTCTACCATGATTGAGGAGAAACGATTACAAAAACGGCAGATAGAAGTATACAAATATATCGATGATGCAAATGAGATAGATAGATAGATAGATAGATAGATAGATAGATAGATAGATAGATAGATAGATCGAAAAGACAGAGATCAATCAGTAAAACGAGGAAAATGAATAGACTTAGATATGAACAGATAGATATGATAGATAGATAGATAGATAGATAGATAGATAGATAGATAGATAGATAGATACGAAAAGAATGAGATATATCAGCAAGACTAAGAATATGAATAGACTTAGATATGAACAGATAGATATGAAAAACAGATAGATAGATACGAAAACGCTAAGATCCATAAGCAAGCCGAGGAAAATGAATAGACTTAGGTATGAAAATAGATAGATAGGTAGATAGATAGATAGATAGATAGATAGATAGATAGATAGATAGATAGATATGCAATATTTGCATATAAAACTACGTTAAATGGTATACCTTGCAAGATGTCTACTGTCTGATTTGTTCCATGATTGGCCAGCTTTTTTTTATCTTTTCATCGGGTATGTCCTGAGATAACTTTGAAGAACTGCAGGTGATTTGCAGAAAACGTGACACACGGAACTTGAGATAAAACCAGTTTGTCCATTCTGTGATCAAACATCTGCCGTCTTAATCCAGCTACTGACATAAAAAGTTTGTTGCAGACAATAAAGTTGTTATCTTCTGGGTATCGATAAAGGTTTCTGACGTTCGACCTGCTTCTTTGGATTTCAATAAATGATTGACATATCCTGCTTTGAAAAGCCGCACACACACACACACACACAAAAGCCAGCTTTCTCTAACGATCCGTTTAGGTGAAACCTTGGTAGGTCTGTCTGGCTCATTAGGTGTTTATTTATTTATTTCACTCTAGCTCTGTATTGAGCGCTTTTTTGTTAGTTGATTACTTGTATCGGGGTTTTTCCTTTGGGCTTTGTGCTGATCTCGGTCCGAACACTTTTGACTGACGTTCATGTACGAAGTTCTTTCTTTTTTAAAAACAATTTTTTTCTTCTTTCGATAGTTTTCTAGAAAAGTTTTTCGACATGAGAATATTTTTTACATTCTCACACACACACACACACACACACACACATATATTTATATATATACTCTAGAAAAAAAATTTAGATATTCTACAATTTCATGAGTAATACGTATTTCGCAGGTAAACCTCCTCGTCAGACTCAAATGATACAACAGTTAATACTCAAAATAATCCAAACTTTACTCTGTTAAATAAATAAACTTAACATTGAGTTCTTTTGAGTTCGTCTTTATCGAAATTTCTCTGACTTAAATACTTAAATGTCACATATTCTACGTTATATATATATATATATAATAATAATATTTATTAATAAATTATAACATTGATATGTTATAATATCACTACAAAAGTAGCTATTTTGTTTCGACACTTTTTGTGTCTTTTCAAGTGATGTTGTTATTTCGAAATGAATGGCTTTAAAAGGTTAAGAACAAGCAAGACCTCTTTCATCAGGGAGGCATTATTGTATGTACAATGTGGACCAATCAGAGTAAAGCATCTTTTACTTTGGAGAATATGTGGGAAGACTTAAAATTAATCTTGGTGGGCATTGGTATTAAAATTTTATAAAATTAAGATCAGCATTATTAATTAACTATTATATCTACTATATTTTTGTTGCTAAAAAACCCCAAAAAAACAAAAAAAACGATATTTTAACAATTTTGTACATTTAGAAAATTATTCATATTTTAGACGGAGGAGAGAAAAAGAATGCATACATGAATAAACTTACAAACATTCACATATGGAGAAATATTCACAAACATTAGTTAGAAAAAACATATACATAGTAATACACCCATGTATATATACATACACAAATTTCAAAATTTAGTCTTTATCGATTATCAATTTGTCTGTTAACTTTTAGGCAGACTAAATTGCTACATATTGGATACAGTCACGGCGGATTCATAAAATCACTGGCCTCATATGAATGGGGTCAGGATAGACATAATCATATTTCAATGCATGAACACATAAGCGGGAATAAATATATACTTACGCAAAAACATAAAACAAACTTAAATGCGTATGCATGTGCAAAACGTCATACATATATATATATATAGAGAGAGAGAGAGTTCAATACTGTTCATATGAAAGTTATGACTGTAAGCCTCGGTTGTTTAGCTCGCGTGTGCGTGTGTCTCTGCGCATGTCAATGGTTGTATATATGTAAAATTATATCTGTGTATGCGTAAGAGGCGTCATGACAAAAATACATATTCCAACCAAAGTCAATTCCACCTTCAACAAAAGTTCATCAATATACGTATCTCCGTATACATCCAGTATTTTGAAATAAAATTAAAACAGTTAGTTAGACGATCAAAAAGCATGAAACTTAAGAAATCTATCTATCTATCTATCTATCTATCTATCTATCTATAGATCTATCTATCTATCTATCTGTCTGTCTGTCCATACATACGTACAGATATAAATATATATACACACTTACAAATATATACAGAAATATACATAAATATAAATACATACACAGAAATATACACAAATATATATATATATACATATATATATATATATACATATACACACACACATACAAATATATACGTATTACATATATATATATATATATATATATATATATATATATATATATAAACACATACATACACACACACATACACAAACAAACATATATATAGAAACATGCACAATTTAACAAACATATATAGATGTGCGGACATATACACAAATATACAGACATACACAAACACATGCATGTACACATATACACACACACATATATACACACACATATATGCACACACATACACATACATATATATATATACATATATGATCGTATAATACGTTTTTAATTCATATTTGGAAATCACTTGTTTCTGATGAAGGACCGAGGGCGGTCAGAAATATAAAACAATAATAAAATATGTATATATACATACACACATATACACATATATACACACGTACACATATACATACACACATATATACATACATATATATATATATATATATATATATATATATACATTTTCAAATTCGAAATTTTTTTTTAAAAATTCCTTCCCATACACACATATACATATACACATATACATATACAAAAATATACAGACAAACATGTAAAGCCTACACACATATACAGATGAGTACAAATATCTACAAAAAAAAAATATATATATATATATACAAATCAGTAATTAAAGCAAATCTCAATATGTCTACAAGCACAAAAGGACAAATGTACACTTATACATATATACGCACAAAAATATATACATACATATATATATATATATACGCACACACATACACATATACTTATACACATACATACATACATATACATACATGCATATACAAACACATACAAACACGTACATACATAAATATATATATATATATATACATAGATACATAAACTAATATTTAAATATTAATTTGCCTATATCCGATGGGTACCTCCACCCGACCTAGACGCCCCAATAATAACCTTCCCAGATACACAATCAAGCACATATCAACACAACAAAATCTTACAAGCAAAAAATCCAATACCGAACGCCAACCCAAATAGCCATGAGGTACTCAGTCCGACATTGATTATTGCGTCAAAACATGGCAGAAACTATACCAATATAAGTCATTCGGCCGGAGTATAACACGTTTCACTATAGTAACGACTGACAGACCAACAAATAATAACCATCATACTCGAGGCCAACATCTCACATAATTTCTTAACTATTTATAAATTCCCCTGCCCTTGCAAAAACCAATGTCGGGCAGAGCACCACACAGCCACACAACCCGCCTAACAATATTAGGTCTAATGGCTGGCAAAAATAGTATAGTATATGACGAACAAAGTACCCAGCAGAGTTAACCAGAACGTCCAACCCGAATAGAAACACCCATCAAAAAGACAGTTGAGGATATTTTTCTTAATTACTTGAAAATTACAGCCCGTATTTTAATGTAAATGCTGAACTATGCTTACAATGAACTGTGAGCTCATTCCTCTGGTTTAACAGTTTAACCTTATCCCTAAATTTGATAATTTCTAATTTTTCGTTGAGACAGAGGTAGCAAGGTGCACGGAGAGAGTTGCAAATTCGGGCCTTTGTAAGGATTTTCCATTTAACAGTAGGTGTTTTGTTTTTTTCCTTTAAGGACCAATAGTATTTAGATAATGAGGTGCTGTGTTTATAGGAATTATTACTAAAAGATAATTTATGTTGATATATATATATATACTATTATTACTGAAAGATAATGTATGTTTATTACTGAAAGATAATGTATGTTGATGTATATATATATATACTACCGGCCATAATTATTAGGCCACCCCAGTTTTTAAAATATGACGTATTTCATGCTATTTTTAGTATTTATTGCCATGTGGATAATTCTAAGTGAAAATAAGATGGTTCTTTTGTTTTTAATACTTTGCAAAATTTTACAAGGCAAATAGCGACAATTTACCCATCGCACGCTGTAGTTTTTCTATATATATGTATATATATATATATACACTGCCGGCCATAATTATTAAGCCTCCCCAGTTTTTTAAAAAAATGTATTTCACACTATTTTTTAGTATTTATTGCCAAGTGGATAATAATTCTAAATGAAAATAGAATGGTTCTTTTGTTATTATTACTTGGCAAAATTGCTTCGGCCAGCCAATAAGAAGAAGAGACTAGCATGGGGAAGAGAGCACGAAAAACTGGACACCAGAACTGTTCGTTTGATGCACATTTTATTGTGCAGTATTAACAATAATTACCAAAAATAGTATGAAATACATCATTTTTATTAAAACTGGGGTGGCTTAAAATTATGGCTGGTAGTGTATATAACCTGGACATATGTCTGTTTTTATTCTAATCCCCTCGAATTCTTTGATTGACTGCTTAATGTTGGTATTAAATTCATTAAGGAAGGTGCGGTATTTTTATTTTATTCTTTTCATCAAGCAGTTTCAATCGCATCATAGATCATCTTCAGGGGGTGAATTGCTAAGATTATATCTTTCCTCTAGCTATGTGTCAAATAGCAGAATAGAAAAAAAGTCTCGGTGCTTTTATTCCCCAGGATGAATGATCTAGAGTGAGGTCTTCCCAAAAAGATGTTGGCAAATATATATATATATATATATATATATATATATATATATATATATATATATATCAGCATGCGGTGTAGATATAGAAGAATCGAAAGAAGTATCCTGTACATACAGTGGTAGGATATTTCTCTAAGAGAGCTCTAAATATATATGTATATAAATACATATAGAGCAAATATAAGAAAAATTAAGGCAGACACGTTATTTCAAGGTAAATCGGAAGTATAGGCCTATTTCAGGCGAACCATCATTAGCTTCCGTCTTTATTGTACAAAAGACTTTACATTCGGAAAGAGAAATTGGTGAGTCGAGTTCGAATTCCAGTTGAATACCCTGCATACACTTAAGCGCTGGTACCCTCGGGAAAGGTATTAATCCGTCCCTTCCCTCCAGTTATGGGTTAAATAACAGGGTAGGACTTATGGACCCTGCTTTTGTTAATAACAAATCCCAATGGATCTTTATACTCGAAAAGAAAAAATGTATTACTACTGTATTACAAAAACTTATGAAAACTATTCAACAATAAATTGTTGAAAGAAAAAGGTATTACCAGCATTAAAAAAAAATGTAATTGGCAATAGATGACCCGCCGAGGCTGATATGCCATAAAAACAAAACAACCAACATATAGCGCCGATTCCACAAGCAAATTTCTTGATATATTGCATTATAATAAACCCAAAATAGGCATCCAACAAAGAACGCTCAGAATGTTATCAGAAAGAGGAATACCAATGCAGAAGGGAGTGTACCTGTGTGTTATAAACAATGCATAAACGTTCGACAAAGTACACTACAAAGATTTGTTAGAGATGCGCAGCAACCTCTACATATTCGGGAAAGACATTAGAATTATCAAGAAGCTGTATTGGCATTAAACTGCCTGCATATGGACAGGAGGTGATTCAGCATATATACGAAAATAGAAATCTTCTCACCGGATATATTCAATTTATACAGCGTAACAATTGTGAGTGAGCTACATGTCCTGCTAAGATTCATCATGAGTTGCCACAATCTGAACAATATAAGACACGCAGATGATACAATTCTTTATAGTAAACACGGAAAGAAAAATATAGGACCCCTACAGAAGGTAGCTAGCCAAAATGAGTAGAAATGGCTACATATAAACTACAAGAATGCATGGTCATCAGCAAAAAGAGGAACCCAAAATGCCTACTACAGGTCTGTGGTACTAAAATCAAACAGGTACAGAAAGTTAAATACCTGGGAAGTGCTCTGACAAAGGATGAAAAGTGAGACACTGAGATCCGAAGACGCATCGTCACAGCCAATGATACATTTCAAAAGCTAATCAGTGTATTGAGAAACAGGAAGATTTCGTTGGAAACAAAGAAAAGGGTACTGAACTGTAATGTGCTGTTTGTCCTTCTATATGACATCGAACGCTAAATAATCTCATCAAAGATGAAGGAGAGACTCTGAGCTACAGAAATGTGGTTCTACAGAAAGATGCTGAGCATGCCATGGACTAAACATACGAGCAACGACGAGATTTTGGAGACGATGCAAACAAAACGGAAACTTATACTGAGCATCAGAAAAAGACAGCTGATGTTTCTGAGATACATCATGAGGATGGTCGACTTGGAGAATTTACAATTAAATGTAGACATAAAAATAGATATAGGAGTCCATATCTAAATCGAAGTTAAGCATAATAGTTTTGAAAAAACTCTAAAATTTCCCGTTAAAGATTTTATACCCTTGAAAAAAAAATTATCATTATTGTTATCATGTGTACTTTAATATTATTATTATTATTATTATTATTATTATTATTATTATTATTATTATTATTATTATGTCATTTTTCATCATATTTCGATTTTTGCTTTGGTCTCACTACCAACCAAGTCTGCGGGGAGACCGAAGGCAGGTCGTGGCGTGTTGTTATGGCCCCATTTCATGTTTTTCTATCTTCCCTATCATCCCTAGCGTTACATAGATAAAGTTTTCCTTAGCGTGTGGGCTGTACTTAATAAGACAACTTTTGTATATCTCTTAAGCAGGGGTTTAAGTTATTAACATCCACGGTAAGGATGGACTTATATTTTCAATTTAATTCTCTTTATTGTTAATAACTTTAATGTTCTATGTTTACTGTGTGTTAATATTTATTCGTTGATAATGGCTTATGTGAGCCGAAAGCTTAGACCCGATAAAAAAAATCAACAATTACTGTGATTTTTTGTTGTCTTTCAACGATATCACCATCAAGTATATCAGACGGTACGAACGGATCCTACACAAAATTAATAGACAAAACTTGTCTATATTATTCAATGAAATCTGCATTAATGAAAAAATGCTGCCAAAATACACACAATATATATATATATGTATATTATTATTATTATTAGTAGTAGTAGTAGTAGTAGTAGTAGTAGTAGTAGGAACTAATGGAATAACATTCCACAGTTCGTAACATTTACGTTTTAACTGTCCTTGATACGTAGGAAAGCAATATTTGTAGTAATATTCTTCTTATTAGAGTTTATAGTAAAAATATTTTTTCGCTACACAAGAGCTGTCGTGTTTCAGTGTTATATGCAGCACCTCATCAGGTGATATACTTGTTGACCTGTTGAATATAGCACTGAAACACGACAGCTCTTGTATAGCGAAAATGTTTTTATTATAAACTCTAATAAGAAGAATATATATATATATATATATATATATATATATATATATATATATTTTTTTTTTTTTTAAACATATCACCCCGAGCAAGGCGGTAACGCCACTGATGTGCCGGGGGCTACGTAAGAGTGAAAAGATTGGAAGAGAGAAAACCGGAAACCACATCCTAAACAGGGAACAAGGGATGAGCCTCTTAACCTGTTTAATAGACGTGGGTGGAGTGTGAACCGAGCGATAGATAGATCTATCTACTCCAATTAAAAAAAAAAACAGTGAGAAGATTGGAAAAGAGAAAGCCGAAAACAAATCCTAAACAGGGAACAAGGGATGAGCCTCTTAACCTGTTCAATAGACGTGGGTGGAGTGTGAACCGGGCGATAGATAGATCTATCTATCTATATATATATATATATATATATATATATATATATATATATATATATATATACACACTACCGGCTATAATTATTAGGCAACCTAAGTTTTTAAAAAAATGATGTATTTCGTACTATTTTTAGTATTTATTGCCAAGTGGATAATTTTAAATGAAAATAGTATGGTTCTTTTGTTATTATGACTTTGCAAAATTTTATAAGGCAAAGAAGTAAAGATGAACTCGTCCTAATCACCCTAAATTTTCTTCATTCTTTCATTGATGAAACTGCAATATAGATAATTATTAAATATTTATAAATTCACTTCATGCACATGTTATTGTGCAATATTAACAAAAGAACCATTCTATTTTCATTTATAATTATTCACTTGACAATAAATACTAAAAAATACTATGAATTACATCATTTTTTTACCACTTGGGTGGCCTAATAATTGTGCCCGATAGTGTATATCTATCTAAACTTATTCATAAATGGAACTCTGTGTGTGTGTGTGTGTGTGTGTGTGTGTGTGTGTGTGTGTGTGTTACCTATAGACTCCGAAACTGCTGAACCAATTTTCTTAAAAATTTACACAGTTATGCTATAAACGTCTGCGAGTGTTCTTAGCTAGGTTTTGTGTCGAGGTACCCCCGATAAATATCGAAAATCGATAATCGAAAAGATCGGGTTATAGAATGAGTGGTCCAATTTTAATCAAATTTGATACACTCATAGACAAAGACATAAGAAACGATATTCAGAAGTTTCAAGGTTGCAGTTCATACAGTAGTGCAGAAAATCGATAATATATATATATATATATATATAAGGCAAGATGTTTGTGTGTGTGTGTCTGTTTATCTATCTGTATGTCCTTATAAAAATCCACAATGGTCTTATAATTTTGATCATGCGTAAATCGCCTCATTTTATAAAGATGTAAATTTCTAAATAAAATGTTTGGAATGTAGCTTTTTGTTTCCATAACCTTTTAGATTGTAGTATTGGTAACCTTAAGTGATAGGAGTTTAAAATCTATCTGTAAAAAAAAAATTCTTTTTAAAGATTTTTAAGTGGTCTTAAATTTTTGATCGGGAGTGTATATATATATATATATATATATATATATATATATATATATATATATATTGCAGATAACGAATTTATATAACAATATATATATATATATATATATATATTGCAGGTAACAAAAATTTGATTAATTTCTTTAGTTTTCTTTTTTAGCATCATAACATTTTCCGTTTTCAGGTTTTAAGGAATATAAAAATTATGCATAATTTCATTGTCCAAATCGCTTGTGTCCACTTCTATAGCCATTTTCAAAAACTTTATGACATTGTGGAATAAGTATTCTTGTTATGCTTTTCGTATATTGGAATTTCATTGGTCAAAAACGATGTTTACGTGCGTGCGACTGCTCATGCGCACATAGAAAAGAGGAAGCTGATAATTTTAAACAGAAAATGCACAGAATATAGTCAAGGAAGCGATTAAATAGATTTCATTCTTGTCGTAATCATAGTGAGGTTTTGCTATTTTGCTCATCGCCAGACATATACTACTTTGAGGGCTGATGTAGTTTTATCAAATCTAGACACCCAGATGTTTCGCAACTTTGGAAGGCGGTTAGTAATGGAGGAAAAAAGAAAATATCACTTGATGTAATTGTCTGCTCCTGCGAGGTCTACATAGCCATTGTAGATTTTTTTTCTTCTGGGAAACAAAGCCATTACTTTAATTTATATAATGACATATTTTACATAATTATTCTCCTTATCAGAACGAAAGCCAAACTGAGTTATGAGGAGTTGATTTTCATAGCACAACAAAAAGTTTAGTTAAAACAATGTCCATTATTACTTTCAAAATTTGGATCCAGTTGAAATACATCTAAATATGTGAGGGTCTTGATGGTTACTTTTTTTTTTTATTCCATTGTGAGATAAGCCACACTTTTTAGGAATTCTTTTTCGATTATATAGTTGTTTTAATGTAATTTAGAAAGTTGAAATCCGAAAAAAAGGTACACTATTTTCAAAAATTCAGCCTCGATGTCAAGTGATGCTTTAATATTCATTGGATTTATTTAACGTCATTATTAATTACTAGCAGTATAGCCCGGCGTTGCTCGGGTGTAATGAAAGCTTTAAAACTAATCCATGGTCCTGGAGCTCAGACTCAGCCTAAAGAATATTTGTGTGAAGTTTGGTGACAATCGGATAAAAATTGTGGATTTGTATAAAGGACATGCAAACAGATAAACAGACACACACACAAACATCTTGCCTTTTATATATATATATATATATATATATATATATAAGACCATACTTCCTGCTTTCCTTCACTGCATTCTAAGGGGGTTCTTGTAATCTCTTTTTCGTGTCTACTATCAATACTGTGATATCTGTATAATGAATGCTTAGACCATACTTCCTGCTTTCCTTCACTACATTCTAAGAGGGTTCTTGTTTTCTCTTTTTCGTGTCTACTATCAATATTGTGATATTTGTATAATGAATACTTAGACCATACTTCCTGCTTTCCTTCACTACATTCTAAGGGGGTTCTTGTATTCTCTTTTTTGTGTCTACTATCAATACTGTGACATCTGCATAATGAATGCTTAGACCATACTTCCTGCTTTCCTTCACTACATTCTAAGGGGGTTCTTATATTCTCTTTTTCGTGTCTACTATCAATACTGTGATATCTGTATAATGAATGCTTAGACCATATTCCTGCTTTCCTTCACTACATTCTAAGGGGGCTCTTGTATTCTCTTTTTCGTGTTTGCTATCAATACTGTGATATCTGCATAATGAATACTTAGACCATACTTCCTGCTTTCCTTCACTACATTCTAAGGTGGTTCTTGTATTCTCTATTTCGTGTCTACTATCAATACTGTGATATCTGTATAATGAATGCTTAGATCATACTTCCTGCTTTCCTTCACTACAGTCTAAGGGGGTTCTTGTATTCTCTTTTTCGTGTCTACTATCAATACTGTGATATCTGTATAATGAATGCTTAGACATTACTTCCTGCTTTCCTTCACTACATTCTAAGGGGATTCTTGTATTCTCTTTTTCGTGTCTACTATCAATACTGTGATATCTCTATAACGAATTCTTAGACCATACTTCCTGCTTTCCTTCACTACATTCTAAGGAGATTCTTGTATTCTCTTTTTCGTGTCTACTATCAATACTGTGATATCTCTATAACGAATTCTTAGACCATGCTTCCGGCTTTCCTTCACTATATTCTTAGGGGGTTCTTGTATTCTCTTTTTCCGGTCTCCTATCACTACTGTGATATCTGTATAATGAATGCTTAGACCATACTTCCTGTTTTCCTTCACTACATTCTAAAAGTTTTCTTGTATTCTCTTTTTCGTGTCTACTATCAATACTGTGATATCTGTATAATGAATGCTTAGACCATACTTCCTGCTTTCCTTCGCTACATTCTAAGAGGGTTCTTGTTTTCTCTTTTTCGTGTCTACTATCAATATTGTGATATTTGTATAATGAATGCTTAGACCATACTTCCTGCTTTCCTTCACTGCATTCTAAGGGGGTTCTTGTAATCTCTTTTTCGTGTCTACTATCAATACTGTGATATCTGTATAATGAATGCTTAGACCATACTTCCTGCTTTCCTTCACTGCATTCTAAGGGGGTTCTTGTATTCTCTTTTTTGTGTCTACTATCAATACTGTGATATCTCTTCAACGAATCCTTAGACCATACTTCATGCTTTCCTTCACTACATTCTAAGGGGGTCCTTGTATTCTCTTTTTCGTGTCTACTATCAATACTATGATATCTCTATAAAGAATTCTTAGACCATACTTCCTGCTTTCCATCAATACATTCTAAGGGGTTCTTGTATTCTCTTTTCTGATATATACTATCATTTTTGTGATATGTCTATAACGAATGCTTAGACCAAACTTCCTGCTTTCCTTCACTACATTCTAGGGGGTTCTTGTATACTCTTTTTCTGATGTCTACTATCAATACTGTGATATCTAGAATGCTTAGACCATACTTCCTGCTTTCCTTCACTACATTCAGGGGGTTTTTGTATTCTCTTTTTCGTGTCTCTATCACTACTGTGATATCTGTATAATGAATGCTTGGTCACTTTTCTACTTCCTTCACTACATTCTAGGGGTTTTGTATTCTCTTTCGTGTCTACTATACTACTGTGATCTCTGTATAATAGAATGCTTGGGTATACTTCCTGCTTTCCTTCACTACCATTCAAGAGTTCTTGTATTCTCTTTTTCTTGTCTACTATCACTACTGTGATATCTGTATAATGAATGCTTAGACCATACTTCATGCTTTCCTTCTGCATTCTAAGGGGTTCTTGTAATCTTTTTTCGTGTCTACTATCAATACTGTGATATCTGTATAATGAATGTGGAGAACCGCCTTTTATACTTTCCTTCACTACATTCTAAGGGGTTCTTGTATTTTCTCTTTTTGTGTCTACTATCAATACTGTGACATCTGCATAATGAATACTTAGACCATACTTCCTGCTTTCCTTCACTACATTCTAAGGGGTTCTTATATTCTCTTTTTTCACGTGTCTATCAATACTGTGATATCTGTATAATGAATGCTTAGACCATACTTCCTGCTTTCCTTCACTACATTCTAAGGGGCTCTTGTATTCTCTTTGTGTTGCTATCAATACTGTGATATCTGCATGTGTCATAGACCATACTTCCTGCTTTCCTTCACTACATTCTAAGGAGGTTCTTGTATTCTCTATTTCGTGTCTATCAATACTGTGATATCTGTATTATGAATGCTTAGATCATACTTCCTGCCTTTCCTTCACTACAGTCCCAAAGAGTTCTTGTATTCTCTTTTTCGTGTCTACTATCCAATACTGTGATATCTGTATAATAGATACTTAGACAATACTTCCTGCTTTTCCTTCACTACATTCTGAGGATTCTTGTATTCTCTTTTTCGTGTCTTCCTATCAATACTGTGATATCTCTATAACGAATTCTTAGACTATACTTCTGCTTTCCTTCACTACATTCTGAGGAGATTCTTGTATTCTCTTTTTCAGTGTCTACTATCAATACTGTGATATCTCTATAACGAATTCTTAGACCATGCTTCCTGCTTTCCTTTTACAACATTCTAAGGGTTCTTGTATTATCTTTCCAGGTCTATATCACTACTGTGATATCTGTACCAATATGAATCCTTTAGACCATACTTCCTGTTTTCCTTCACTATATTCTAAAGTTTGTATTCTCTTTTTCGTGTCTACTATCAATACTGTGATATCTGTATAATGAATGCTTAGACCATACTTTATACTTTCCTTCACTACATTCTAAGGGGATTCTTGTATTCTCTTTTTCGTGTCTACTATCCAATATTGCTTGATATCTCTGTGTGTGTCTTCTCTGTTGTCTTTCTCTGTACCAACGATTATAGACCATACTTCCTGCTTTCCTTCACTGCATTCTAAGGGGTTCTTGTATTCTCTTTTTTGTGTCTACTATCAATACTGTGATATCTCTTCAACGAATCTTAGACCATACTTCATGCTTTCCTTCACTACATTCTAGGGGGTCCTTGTATTCTCTTTTTCGTGTCTACCATCAATACTGTGATACCTCCTATAACGAATTCTTGAACCATACTTCCTGCTTTCCATCAATACATTCTAAGGGTTCTTGTATTCTCTTTTTCGTGTCTACTATCAGTACTGTGATATCTCTATAACGAATGCTTAGACCAAACTTCCTGCTTTCCTTCACTACATTCTAGGGGGTTCTTGTATTCTCTTGTGTCTACTATCAATACTGTGATATCTCTATAAAGAATGCTTAGACCATACTTCCTGCTTTCTTCCACTACATTCTTAGGGGTTTGTATTCTCTTTTTAGTGCTCTGCTATCACTACTGTGATGTCTATAATGAATGCTTAGACCATACTTCCTTCTTTCCTTCACTACATTCTAAGGAGGTTCTTGTATTCTCTTTTTCGTGTCTACTATCATAGTCTCTGTATAATGAATGCTTAGACCATACCCTGCTTTCCTTCCTACCATTCAGAGTTCTTGTAATCTCTTTTTCGTGTCTAGTATCAATACTGTGATATCTGCATAATGAATGCTTAGACCATACTTCCTGCTTTCCTTCACCATTCTAAGAGGGTTCTTGTTTTCTCTTTTTAGTATACTATCAATATTGTGATAAGCCATGTGAATGCTTAGACCATACTTCCTGCTTTCCTTCACTACATTCTAAGGGGTTCACATATTCTCTTTTGTGTCTACTATCAATACTGTGATATCTGTATAATAGATATGACCATACTTCCTGCTTTCCTTCTCCCCTTCAAAGGAATCACCATTATCTTTTTGTGTTTGCTATCAATACTGTGATATCCATAATGAATACTTAGACCATACTTCCTCACTTTCCTTCACTACATTCTAAGGGGTTCTTGTATTCTCTATTTTGTGCTCTCTCAATACTGTGATATCTGTATTATGAATGCTTAGATCATACTTCCTGCTTTCCTTCGCTACAGTCTAAGGGGGTTCTTGTATTCTCTTTTTCGTGTCTACTATCAATACTGTGATATCTGTATAATGAATGCTTAGACAATACTTCCTGCTTTCCTTCACTACATTCTAAGGGGATTCTTGTATTCTCTTTTTCGTGTCTTCTATCAATACTGTGATATCTCTATAACGAATTCTTAGACTATACTTCCTGCTTTCCTTCACTACATTCTGAGGAGATTCTTGTATTCTCTTTTTCGTGTCTACTATCAATACTGTGATATCTCTATAACGAATTCTTAGACCATGCTTCCTGCTTTCCTTCACAACATTCTAAGGGGGTTCTTGTATTCTCTTTTTCCGGTCTACTATCACTACTGTGATATCTGTATAATGAATGCTTAGACCATACTTCCTGTTTTCCTTCACTATATTCTAAGGGTTTTCTTGTATTCTCTTTTTCGTGTCTACTATCAATACTGTGATATCTGTATAATGAATGCTTAGACCATACTTCCTGCTTTCCTTCGCTACATTCTAAGAGGGTTCTTGTTTTCTCTTTTTCGTGTCTACTATCAATATTGTGATATTTGTATAATGAATGCTTAGATCATACTTCCTGCTTTCCTTCACTACATTCTAAGGGGTTCTTGTATTCTCTTTTTCGTGTCTACTATCAATACTGTGATATCTCTATAACGAATTCTTAGACCATACTTCCTGCTTTCCTTCACTGCATTCTAAGGGGTTCTTGTATTCTCTTTTTTGTGTCTACTATCAATACTGTGATATCTCTTCAACGAATCCTTAGACCATACTTCATGCTTTCCTTCACTACATTCTAAGGGGGTCCTTGTATTCTCTTTTTCGTGTCTACTATCAATACTGTGATACCTCTATAACGAATTCTTACACCATACTTCCTGCTTTCCATCAATACATTCTAAGGGGGTTCTTGTATTCTCTTTTTCGTGTCTACTATCAGTACTGTGATATCTCTATAACGAATGCTTAGACCAAACTTCCTGCTTTCCTTCACTACATTCTAAGGGGGTTCTTGTATTCTCTTTTTCGTGTCTACTATCAATACTGTGATATCTCTATAAAGAATGCTTAGACCATACTTCCTGCTTTCCTTCACTACATTCTTAGGGGGTTTTTGTATTCTCTTTTTCGTGTCTACTATCACTACTGTGATATCTGTATAATGAATGCTTAGACCATACTTCCTTCTTTCCTTCACTACATTCTAAGGGGGTTCTTGTATTCTCTTTTTCGTGTCTACTATCACTACTGTGATCTCTGTATAATGAATGCTTAGACCATACTTCCTGCTTTCCTTCACTGCATTCTAAGGGGGTTCTTGTAATCTCTTTTTCGTGTCTAGTATCAATACTGTGATATCTGCATAATGAATGCTTAGACCATACTTCCTGCTTTCCTTCACTACATTCTAAGAGGGTTCTTGTTTTCTCTTTTTCGTGTCTACTATCAATATTGTGATATTTGTATAATGAATACTTAGACCATACTTCCTGCTTTCCTTCACTACATTCTAAGGGGTTTCCTGTATTCTTTTTTGTGTCTACTATCAATACTATGATATCTGTATAATGAATGCTTAGACCATACTTCCTGCTTTCCTTCACTACATTCTAAGGGGGCTCTTGTATTCTCTTTTTCGTGTCTGCTATCAATACTGTGATATCTGCATAATGAATACTTAGACCATACTTCCTGCTTTCCTTCACTACATTCTAAGGTGGTTCTTGTATTCTCTATTTCGTGTCTACTATCAATACTGTGATATCTGTATAATGAATGCTTAGATCATACTTCCTGCTTTCCTTCAATACAGTCTAAGGGGGTTCTTGTATTCTCTTTTTCGTGTCTACTATCAATACTGTGATATCTGTATAATGAATGCTTAGACAATACTTCCTGCTTTCCTTCACTACATTCTAAGGGGATTCTTGTATTCTCATTTTCGTGTCTACTATCAATACTGTGATATCTCTATAACGAATTCTTAGACCATACTTCCTGCTTTCCTTCACTACATTCTAAGGAGATTCTTGTATTCTCTTTTTCGTGTCTACTATCAATACTGTGATGTCTCTATAAGGAATTCTTAGACCATGCTTCCGGCTTTCCTTCACTACATTCTAAGGGGGTTCTTGTATTCTCTTTTTCCGGTCTCCTATCACTACTGTGATATCTGTATAATGAATGCTTAGACCATACTTCCTGTTTTCCTTCACTACATTCTAAGGGTTTTCTTGTATTCTCTTTTTCGTGTCTACTATCAATACTGTGATATCTGTATAATGAATGCTTAGACCATCCTTCCTGCTTTCCTTCACTACATTCTAAGAGGGTTCTTGTTTTCTCTTTTTCGTGTCTACTATCAATATTGTGATATTTGTATAATGAATGCTTAGATCATACTTCCTGCTTTCCTTCACTACATTCTAAGGGGGTTCTTGTATTTTCTTTTTCGTGTCTACTATCAATACTGTGATATCTCTATTACGAATTCTTAGACCATACTTCCTGCTTTCCTTCACTGCATTCTAAGGGGGTTCTTGTATTCTCTTTTTTGTGTCTAATATCAATACTGTGAAATCTCTTCAACGAATCCTTAGACCATACTTCATGCTTTCCTTCACTACATTCTAAGGGGGTCCTTGTATTCTCTTTTTCGTGTCTACTATCAATACTGTGATATCTCTATAACGAATTCTTAGACCATATTTCCTGCTTTCCTTCAATACATTCTAAGGGGGTTCTTGTATTCTCTTTTTCGTGTCTACTATCAGTACTGTGATATCTCTATAACGAACGCTTAGACCAAACTTCCTGCTTTCCTTCACTACATTCTAAGGGGGTTCTTGTATTCTCTTTTTCGTGTCTACTATCAATATAGTGATATCTCTATAACGAATGCTCAGACCATACTTCCTGCTTTCCTTCACTACCTTCTTACGGTGTTTTTGTATTCTCTTTTTCGTGTCTACTATCACTACTGTGATATCTGTATAATGAATGCTTAGACCATACTTCCTGCTTTCCTTCACTACATTCTAAGGGGGTTCTTGTATTCTCTTTTTCGTGTCTACTATCACTACTGTGATCTCTGTATAATGAATGCTTAGACCATACTTCCTGCTTTCCTTCACTACATTCTTAGGGGGTTTTTGTATTCTCTTTTTCGTGTCTACTATCACTACTGTGATATCTGTATAATGAATGCTTAGACCATACTTCCTGCTTTCCTTCACTACATTCTAAGGGGGTTCTTGTATTCTCTTTTTCGTGTCTACTATCACTACTGTGATCTCTGTATAATGAATGCTTAGACCATACTTCCTGCTTTCCTTCACTATATTCTAAGGGGGTTCTTGTATTCTCTTTTTCGTGTCTACTATCACTACTGTGATATCTGTATAATGAATGCTTAGACCATACTTCCTGCTTTCCTTCACTGCATTCTAAGGGGGTTCTTGTAATCTCTTTTTCGTGTCTACTATCAATACTGTGATATCTGTATAATGAATGCTTAGACCATGCTTCCTGCTTTCCTTCACTATATTCTAAGGGGGTTCTTGTATTCTCTTTTTTGTGTCTACTATCAATACTGTGACATCTGCATAATGAATGCTTAGACCATACTTCCTGCTTTCCTTCACTACATTCTAAGGGGGTTCTTATATTCTCTTTTTCGTGTCTACTATCAATACTGTGATATCTGTATAATGAATGCTTAGACCATACTTCCTGCTTTCCTTCACTACATTCTAAGGGGGCTCTTGTATTCTCTTTTTTGTGTTTGCTATCAATACTGTGATATCTGCAAAATGAATACTTAGACCATACTTCCGGCTTTCCTTCACTACATTCTAAGGTGGTTCTTGTATTCTCTATTTCGTGTCTACTATCAATACTGTGATATCTGTATAATGAATGCTTAGATCATACTTCCTGCTTTCCTTCACTACAGTCTAAGGGGGTTCTTGTATTCTCTTTTTCGTGTCTACTATCAATACTGTGATATCTGTATAATGAATGCTTAGACAATACTTCCTGCTTTCCTTCACTACATTCTAAGGGGATTCTTGTATTCTCTTTTTCGTGTCTACTATCAATACTGTGATATCTATATAACGAATTCTTAGACCATACTTCCTGCTTTCCTTCACTACATTCTAAGGAGATTCTTGTATTCTCTTTTTCGTGTCTACTATCAATACTGTGATATCTCTATAACGAATTCTTAGACCATGCTTCCTGCTTTCCTTCACTACATTCTAAGGGGGTTCTTGTATTCTCTTTTTCCGGTCTCCTATCACTACTGTGATATCTGTATAATGAATGCTTAGACCATACTTCCTGTTTTCCTTCACTACATTCTAAGGTGGTTCTTGTATTCTCTATTTCGTGTCTACTATCAATACTGTGATATCTGTATAATGAATGCTTAGATCATACTTCCTGCTTTCCTTCACTACAGTCTAAGGGGGTTCTTGTATTCTCTTTTTCGTGTCTACTATCAATACTGTGATATCTGTATAATGAATGCTTAGACAATACTTCCTGCTTTCCTTCACTACATTCTAAGGGGATTCTTGTTTTCTCTTTTTCGTGTCTACTATCAATATTGTGAGATTTGTATAATGAATGCTTAGATCATACTTCCTGCTTTCCTTCACTACATTCTAAGGGGGTTCTTGTAATCTCTTTTTCGTGTCTACTATCAATACTATGATATCTGTATAATGAATTCTTAGACCATACTTCCTGCTTTCCTTCACTGCATTCTAAGGGGGTTCTTGTATTCTCTTTTTTGTGTCTACTATCAATACTGTGATATCTTTTCAACGAATCCTTAGACCATACTTCATGCTTTCCTTCACTACATTCTAAGGGGGTCCTTGTATTCTCTTTTTCGTGTCTACTATCAATACTGTGATATCTCTATAACGATTTCTTAGACCATACTTCCTGCTTTCCATCAATACATTCTAAGGGGGTTCTTGTATTCTCTTTTTCGTGTCTACTATCAGTACTGTGATATCTCTATAACGAATGCTTAGACCAAACTTCCTGCTTTCCTTCACTACATTCTAAGGGGGTTCTTGTATTCTCTTTTTCGTGTCTACTATCACTACTGTGATATCTCTATAACGAATGCTTAGACCATACTTCCTGCTTTTCTTCACTACATTCTAAGGGGGTTCTTGTATTCTCTTTTTCGTGTCTACTATCACTACTGTGATATCTGTATAATGAATGCTTAGACCATACTTCCTGCTTTCCTTCACTGCATTCTAAGGGGGTTCTTTTAATCTCTTTTTCGTGTCTACTATCAATACTGTGATATCTGTATAATGAATGCTTAGACCATACTTCCTGCTTTCCTTCACTACATTCTAAGAGGGTTCTTGTTTTCTCTTTTTAGTGTCTACTATCAATATTGTGATATTTGTATAATGAATACTTAGACCATACTTCCTGCTTTCCTTCACTACATTCTACGGGGGTTCTTGTATTCTCTTTTTTGTGTCTACTATCAATACTATGATATCTGTATAATGAATGCTTAGACCATACTTCCTGCTTTCCTTCACTACATTCTAAGGGGGCTCTTGTATTCTCTTTTTCGTGTCTGCTATCAATACTGTGATATCTGCATAATGAATACTTAGACCATACTTCCTGCTTTCCTTCACTACATTCTAAGGTGGTTCTTGTATTCTCTATTTCGTGTCTACTATCAATACTGTGATATCTGTATAATGAATGCTTAGATCATACTTCCTGCTTTCCTTCACTACAGTCTAAGGGGGTTCTTGTATTCTCTTTTTCGTGTCTACTATCAATACTGTGATATCTGTATAATGAATGCTGAGACAATACTTCCTGCTTTCCTTCACTACATTCTAAGGGGATTCTTGTATTCTCTTTTTCGTGTCTACTATCAATACTGTGATATCTTTTTAACGAATTCTTAGACCATACTTCCGGCTTTCCTTCACTACATTCTAAGGAGATTCTTGTATTCTCTTTTTCGTGTCTACTATCAATACTGTGATATCTCTATAAGGAATTCTTAGACCATGCTTCCTGCTTTCCTTCACTACATTCTAAGGGGGTTCTTGTATTCTCTTTTTCCGGTCTCCTATCACTACTGTGATATCTGTATAATGAATGCTTAGACCATACTTCCTGTTTTCCTTCACTACATTCTAAGGGTTTTCTTGTATTCTCTTTTTCGGGTCTACTATCAATACTGTGATATCTGTATAATGAATGCTTAGACCATACTTCCTGCTTTCCTTCACTACATTCTAAGAGGGTTCTTGTTTTCTCTTTTTCGTGTCTACTATCAATATTGTGATATTTGTATAATGAATGCTTAGATCATACTTCCTGCTTTCCTTCACTACATTCTAAGGGGGTTCTTGTATTCTCTTTTTCGTGTCTACTATCAATACTGTGATATCTCTATAACGAATTCTTAGACCATACTTCCTGCTTTCCTTCACTGCATTCTAAGGGGTTCTTGTATTCTCTTTTTTGTGTCTACTATCAATACTGTGATATCTCTTCAACGAATCCTTAGACCATACTTCATGCTTTCCTTCACTACATTCTAAGGGTGTCCTTGTATTCTCTTTTTCGTGTCTACTATCAATACTGTGATATCTCTATAACGAATTCTTAGACCATACTTCCTCCTTTCCTTCAATACATTCTAA